>JAVGWX010000011.1:6420839-6640839 GCA_036924085.1 Ariolimax columbianus | reverse complement strand
GATGTTGATAGGAAGAGATGGATGTTGATAGGATGAGATGGATGTTGATAGGAAGAGATGGATGTTGATAGGAAGAGATGGATGTTGATGGGAAGATGTGGACTGATTAGAAGGCTCGGATATAGTGGTTTGGGGATCAAACGGAGAGAAGAGTGCGGAAGTTTGACAAATAATGAGCTTCTTTTATAACTGTGCTGCACAACGCGAGCGGCTACCCCTTGTTCATAGACGTATTTCTCATTTCTATTGTTGACGTTTGTCCCTGATACGATGTTAATATGTTTAATAGACTTTCATCGTTATCTTTATCTAGGAAATTGTGCCATTTTATTGTTAACTTGTATAATTCTCATGTTCTCATGACGAGATCAGAGTAATAAAATATCAAACAATGGCGCTGACAATCATGAGTTAGAGGCTTAATTGTGGTATGTCTCTGTTGGCTGATGTGGCTTATTTGTTTTCGTTGTTGCTATCTTCATAACGATAAGGAAAGTACACGTGGAGAAGAGACTACAGTCTGGTCAGGTGAGGAGAGGAGACTACAGTCAGATCAGGTGGGGACAGGAGACTAACGTCAGGTCAGGTGAGGAGGAGGAGACTACCGTCAGGTCAGGTGAGGAGGAGGAGACTACCGTCAGGTCAGGTGAGGAGGAGGAGACTACCGTCAGGTCAGGTGGGAGGAGGAGACTACCGTCAGGTCAGGTGGGAGGAGGAGACTACCGTCAGGTCAGGTGGGAGGAGGAGACTACCGTCAGGTCAGGTGTGGAGAGGATACTACCGTCAGGTCAGGTGGGAGGAGGAGACTACCGTCAGGTCAGGTGGGAGGAGGAGACTACCGTCAGGTCAGGTGGGAGGAGGAGACTACCGTCAGGTCAGGTGGGAGGAGGAGACTACCGTCAGGTCAGGTGGGAGGAGGAGACTACCGTCAGGTCAGGTGGGAGGAGGAGACTACCGTCAGGTCAGGTGTGGAGAGGATACTACCGTCAGGTCAGGTGGGAGGAGGAGACTACCGTCAGGTCAGGTGGGAGGAGGAGACTACCGTCAGGTCAGGTGGGAGGAGGAGACTACCGTCAGGTCAGGTGGGAGGAGGAGACTAACGTCAGGTCAGGTGGGAGGAGGAGACTAACGTCTGGTCAGGTGGGGAGAGGAGACTACCGTCAGGTCAGGTGGGAGGAGGAGACTACCGTCAGGTCAGGTGGGAGGAGGAGACTACCGTCAGGTCAGGTGAGGAGAGGAGACTACCGTCAGGTCAGGTGAGGAGAGGAGACTACCGTCAGGTCAGGTGGGAGGAGGAGACTACCGTCAGGTCAGGTGGGAGGAGGAGACTAACGTCTGGTCAGGTGGGGAGAGGAGACTACAGTCTGGTCAGGTGTGGAGAGACTATCGTCTGGTCAAACAACACATTTTACAATATTAGTGAAGAGCTGGCGTACTGACAAGACCCAACCTCACTGGCATTCAGTTATCCCTAGAAACCGGCTTTGTCATAGCAGACTGGCCAACGAGTCGGGGATTAGCGTGATCAGCGTATTAGTGAGCGACACTACGATGAAGTCAAACATAGCACAATCGCCTGGAGGACCCCGGTTTACCTTCATCAGCACGCTTGGGATGCAAGGAAAGCTAATGCAACCCGCCATTTAAGGCGTTTTATCAGGGTCCACGAATAAAGTTACCAGTCGGGGCCATTCAACATAATCAAAAAGCCATGTGCACACTTGCAGCTGGTTAGACTAGGACGTATCGGTTATTGGTGATTGAGCCTGGCTCCTTTTCAGCCACAGACAAGCACTCTATTGTCTCTCTGAACTCCACAACAAGGTGTCGGCGCTGATTAATGAGATCTCATATGGCGTCTTCCCCCGTTTCTTTTCATGGGCAAACAATATTACCTCTGTTCATTGCATGTTACAAAAGACAACTATTTAAGGCTGTGCATGGAGCTGGCAATCTCATCATATCAAAACCATTGTAATGAAATCACGATGCAATCAAACTTTTCCAAAAGATTGTTAGGATAAGCCAGAAGCCATGTTGGACCTTTGCTTCAACAAATCACTGAAGTGAACGCACCTTTCAACCACCGACAGTCCTGTTAGCGACAGTAGCCAACGAGGGCTATAAACAAACAGGCGTAGACTCTTATACACTTCACCTTAAAGAGGGAACAGACGGAGATGTGCTAGGACAGTAACATAAGCGGTACATTACAAATGAAATAATTTAACACAGAGGAAGAGGGCAAGGCGTGGCCTAGTGGTTAAGTGACACGGCTCACAACCAGAAGATGCTGGGATCGATCCCTATGATAGCACCGGCCGTTACCCCGAGGAAGCAAACCCTTAGAAAATGCAGGAGGAAGCAAACTCTTACCTAAAATTCATGCTGAAGTCGGATGCACTGGGTCGATAGGCGCAAAATAAAAACCACAGTGCAACGCACTCAGCCTTGGGGATTAGAGAAACAAGGCAAACGCAAAAACAAAAAACAAAAAAAAAAATGCGTTGGTTACTTCCTTACAGAACGCCTCCCTTACGTGACGCCTCTGGAGAAGTGCTTACAACCTACTGGACGTCCGTGTTCCAAAACAGGGCCCGCTGGAGACGAAGTTTGGACCCGCAGCAACGCTAAGTAAAGGGTCATCAAAATCAAGATATCAGCTTGTATTTTAAGTTGGTGTTATATTTCTTATTCTTTTGCCTTGTCTTCCTTAAACAATACACACAGAGGAACACTATTTGTACCATATGACTGGAATCTGGCTTTTCTAAAAACTGGTAATTGTAAGCCGAAGTATTGGAGCTATACTCAAACAAATTTAGCAGCGGGAAATGTATAAATTATTTATAGACAGCCACGTGTTAGCTGGGAGGATTGCTTGGCTCCTCATTCTCACTCTAGAGAAAGTTGCTGTGTATACCCACCTGTTGCCATGTATACCATCCTGTTGCCATGTATACCATCCTGTTGCCATGTATACCATCCTGTTGCCATGTATACTCACCTGTTGCCATGTATACCATCCTGTTGCCATGTATACTCACCTGTTGCCATGTATACCATCCTGTTGCCATGTATACCCTCCTGTTGCCATGTATACTCTCATGTTGCCATGTATACTCTCATGTTGCCATGTATACCCTCCTGCTCATTTAACATCGGCCCTGCCTCTCTAGAAGAGGTCTCATCCTGTGGTATAGCCCACAGGACAGTTCCAACATCATATATACCATTATCACCAGCATCGTTATTAGCATCAGCCTAGCATGTTTACTGAATATCCATAATACGCCTCCTTATAACGTAATCGTTTCTATGTGTTATTTATTAGGGTTCTAGAATGCCTTTAGCGAATGTTCGCACTTTTCAACCATATTCATTATTTTGGGCTATAGTAGACCTTGGGTCCTTAAACAAACAGCCGACTACCAGTCGTAAACTCCTGAACATCGCTGTAAAGTACGTAACCTTAGAGAGGAAACGCTTGGAGCTAGTCACCGGTCTATGATTGCACAGCAGCAAAAGATATACATTACAAATGAAGCAATTTAACTCAGAGGAACACTATTTGTTACTTCTAACGGCAATTTAACATATTTGAACATACCAGACCTAAAACAAACGCTGCAGAGAATCTGCAAGCATACTTAACATTGGACAGTAAAATGGAGGATCGTCAAGAGATATGATGACGTCCCTGGGGATATTTGAGCGTCGGCCGTGAGGATAAGGCTTTGGAGAGGAGATGAAGGGCTCTGGCAATCGTATCAATTACGTCATGTATTGGAATACGTACAAACAGTCTGAGAACTGGTCTGTATTGATCATGTGAGGCGTTTCTTTACTTTTATCGTAAGAAAATGGAGAATTGATGAGAGAGGAAGAGATTGTCTGATCTAACCACAGACTGGCGTTTTTAGAGTTCTTGTCAAGGTTCGTTATGCTCCAGTAGGAATATAAGGCCACATCTGCGATCGTGTTCATTAAGAATATAGGAGAGGCTAGAGTGCTGATGATGATACAATCCCTTTAACTGTTAGCTGGCAGCTCTTGACAGCCCCATGCCTCCCGGACAGAATCACATGTCCTCCTCAATTGATATAGTAATGTGTAGAGTACGTTGTGTATGGTGGGGTTCTGGGAGCAGCAGGCTCCACAGAAAGGCCAGCCTTGTGTATAAAGTCAGGAGGTGCTCCACTGATTTCTCGTTGTCATGGCAGCTTGGTTCACGTAGAGGGTCTAATGTATTCAGACGTTTGTTGAGAGGGGCATGGTCTGTTCTCAGCTTGAAAATAAAACTCTGTTGGGCTACAGTAAAACGTGAAAAGTGAAATTGCAAGGAACGACGAATTTGTTTAGGAGCCATGTAAGAAATATAGGGGCCTGGACTAGTGCTGGATGAAAAGCTGTTCGTGCGGTTGTGCAACATACAAGAGGGTAAGGGCGGATTGTTCTTGAAAAAGAGAGGGGAAAAAGTGGGGGAGGGGAAAAGGGGGGGGGGGGGCAATATTCGCGCCGGAAGAAATTGTGCAAAGCAAATGCGACAATGATTCTCAAATGTTAGACGCCACAGACACATTTCTAGGCTCCATGGTGGCCAAACGCCCAGGATTTGTTGTTCCATGCAATAATGGCTAAACTGCAAACATCTTGTCACTTTGTCGTTTTACTGTAAAACTGTCTTTAACCGTGTTTGTGTTTCAACCAAAAAATAACATTGACAACAGAAGACAGAAGAAGACCCCTGAGACATGACATGTTACTAAGAGTATTACATTTAAACTGGAGACCTTGGTAAACAAGTGTCTTCGTTGCTTACTGCGTGTTAGATGGTCAGAGGTAATGACGAACAGATATCTGTGGAAGAGAACACGGCCACCCACCAATACAGCAGGAAATTATGGAGAGAAAGTAGAGGTGGATAGGACCCACTCTCTCAGAAAGAAGCTGGACAACGTAACCAGATATGCACTGGGTTGGAACGCACAGGGAAAGAGACTTATGGGATGGCCAAGAAGCACATGCTGGCAACTGTCGAGGAGGAATTCTGTTCATTTCGCGTCTCCTGGGTGGAACTCAAGAAGACGACATAATAGGGACAGATGGGGAGCATCTGTTGCGGAACTCTGCTCCAATAGGAACCAGACCGGTTAATGACGAAGACAAGAAAAACGAGATAATTTATAATTGAGGTACTCAAGATATCAAGAGCAGATAAAGATAAACGTTTCAATCCAAAAATGGTTTAATCAATAACTGAAAGTAAAAAACATGTCCTTTATAGAACGTCGCTTATTCCAACCGTCACCGATTTGACTGCTATAACTATCTAGGCAAGTGTGCAGTACGGTAGGTTGTCATTACCTTCCGTATGTGGAGAAGCGATCGCCCGAAGAAACAAGGAAAAAGTTAGTTTCTGCCAAACTGGACACGGTGGGGGTCGAACCCGGTAGGTTGGGATTGTGACAGTCGAACGAGTTTGACCCCTAGGCCACGCAGTCTCCGCAAAAACTGAAACAGCACTGAAAACAGCACTGAAAACAGCACTGAAAAGACAGACTAACAAATGTAGATAATTAAAGTTAATAGAGAGTTAACAAAATAAATGACAAAAAAGCAGAAAAGAAATGAAAGCAATTAGTCAAACAAAGAAAGCCAGGAGATTTATGTGGACACGCATGAGGTCAAGGTTGACGCAAATGATTGGCATTTTATATTCGATAGGATTAGCGTCCTACAAGAAGCTAGTCCGAGTATTTCCGGTGATCTTTCTGTAACAAGTTGATAAGGTTGACACATGTACAACCCTCCTAAGTAAACATCGTATATGATAGAATATAGAATACTCTCCAACTCATGATATCGCAAGAAGAAAAGCACGAAGATTGAAATGATGAAGGAGACGAAGTAGAAAAGACCATGAAGAAGACAACAAATAAGATAAGCATGGGGAGTAAGAAAACGAAATAAGACGTTGGAGGTGTAAATGAAGAAGAAGATGGAGGGGAGCAATAATAAGACGAAAATAAGAAGCAAGAACAGGAAAAACAATTTTTTAAAAAGAAAAAATATTAGGCACAGAATAATAATAATAATAATAATAATAATAATAATAATAATAATAATAATAATAATAAAAGAAAAAGAAGGAGAAGAATAAGAAGGAGAAGAAGAAGAAGAAGTAGAGGAAGAAGCTGAAGAGAAAATCCTGCCTGCTGTAGCTTTCAGAGCTGCTTAGCGAGTACGTCCCACTCCGAGACCCAGGCTGTATCCTGCCCTTAGGGTAAACAGGACAACGAGGATGCTCAAAGGGAGCTTATCAATACAGATCCGACAAAAGCAAAATATGAATACGCTTCGATCTCACCAAATTCTCTAATTCAGCGGATCTCAGAATGTCCTGTTCGCTGGTCTCGGATAACCGTCCCACTCGTCAAAGTCTTCGCTATCACAGATTGAGATTCGCTGCTTTAATGAATATTTAATTTTGGTTAGTTGTACAGGGGAGACCACTGTATCGAAGGATGTCGTTTTCATCATTTCGAAGCTGTTCGTGCTAAGATCTTCTCCCTTGGCAAATTTTCTCTAGAGACGTTTCGTAATGACTTTTCTGACATTCTAGTTGTATGTCATCCTGAATATGATGGGTCTTGGCCCTCCTCGCTGTAATGCAATGCAAAGATGTTCAGCAAGATCACTTCAAAGTGGATCACAATGTCGATCTCTATCTCGGTGTCCAGGGTGCTGCAACCCAGTTTATTTCCAGGACCACAGCAAGGACATGAAGAGACATTCCTCACCAATTTATTTCACAGGACTCGGAACTTAGATTTCGCTTTCCAAACATATAGTAAAAGTCGACTAAAAGTCGACCAAAGGCAATCTAGCAACATCATCATGTAAACGAATGGTTACAGAAACACCATCTCTATGTGAACGTTTACAAGTACTTTCAGACGATTCAGCAACAGTGGAGCCATCTTCCCATCGTATAGAAAAGGAGAACGAAAGACGAGATGTATTCGAGATGTGTTCAAAAAGTATCCGATCATTGGGCCGGAAAATACAATTACTCACCTGGAGGTGTGAAATGCTAATCCCTTTCACAGTACTCTCCTTGGAGCTCTACACACTTCTCCCAGTGGTCCACACACTTCACTTAGTGGTCCCTGGGGCTCCAAACACCACCCAGTGGTCTCTGGAACTCCACACTTCACCCAGCGGTCCATGCGCTCCACACACTTCTCCCAGTGGTCCCTGGCGCTCCACACATTTAACCCAGCGGTCCATGCGCTCCACACACTTCACATAGTGGTCCCTGGGACTCCAAACACTTCACTCAGTCGTCCCTGGGGCTCCACACACTTCTCCCAGTGGTCCATGGGGCTCCAAACACCACCCAGTGGTCCCTATGACTCCACAATCACCCAGTGGTCCCTATGACTCGACACACATCACCCAGTGGTCCCTATGACTCCACACACATCACCCAGTGGTCCCTATGATTCCACACATCACCCAGTGGTCCTATGACTCCACACATCACCCAGTGGTCCCTATGACTCCACACATCACCCAGTGGTCCCTATGACTCCACACATCACCCAGTGGTCCCTATGACTCCACACATCACCCAGTGGCCCCTATGACTCCACACATCACCCAGTGGTCCCTATGACTCCACACACATCACCCAGTGGTCCCTATGACTCCACACACATCACCCAGTGGTCCCTATGACTCCACACATCACCAAGTGGTCCCTATGACTCCACACATCACCCAGTGGTCCCTATGACTCCACACACATCACCCAGTGGTCCCTATGACTCAACACATCAACCAGTGGTCCCGAAATTGTTGGAAATATTTCAAGAAAGCCTCTTTTGGAATGGAGTACAGCATTCCGCATAATGTCTTCATAGGACTCAGTTCGGGTCCTTTCATAGGCAATTTAAGGTTGAGTGTTAGCCAAAAGTTGCAAGCAGCCATGTCGGAACCTGCCAAACCAGAGAAATGGTGTGGTTACCCAAGAAAGTTTGAATCAGGTAAATTGGTACCTGATTTATGTTAAGGAAGGACAGACAACAGGGAAGGGAATTGACCATCGCGAATTTAAAAAAAATAATAACCTAACACAATGAAGACTAACACTTCAT
Source organism: Ariolimax columbianus (assembly GCA_036924085.1). NCBI lineage: Eukaryota > Metazoa > Mollusca > Gastropoda > Stylommatophora > Arionidae > Ariolimax > Ariolimax columbianus. The sequence goes on along the minus strand of JAVGWX010000011.1, from coordinate 6,632,677 downwards.
CCCCTATAGCAGTTTCTGCTGCTGGACTACCCTGACCTTGATCTAATTATAGTTACCGATATCTATCATTACGGCGTTAATTCTCAGATGGGTTCAACTGAGAAGATTACAGGACCGTGGAATAAAGGCCGAATTCCATGCAGCAATTTTTATTGTATCACATCGAAAAAGACATTCTGACTTACCGACGTTTTGAACCCGTGTTACCTTAGTCAGGAGACAAGCCTCCAAACTGCTCTGCCAGACACATCCACAGACATACCTACACACACGCACATCTACATACACCCACATACACAGACATAAACGCACTTGTGTATTTATATACATATGAATGAGCGAAGACAACATAACATAACTTAACGTCTTTTTACTGGTTTAGAAGACCCTGTATTGTCTTTATACAACCAGTCTCATGGAGGGTGGTTTACTGATCTTAAGAGACTCTAGAGCACCCGTAGTTGTGGCCATTTTCTCTTCTCCCCTCCTATTTTCTCATCTTTTCTTCTCCGCCGTCTCATTTCTCTCATCTTCTCTCCTCTTCGCTTCTCTCCTCCTCTCTCCTTCTCATTTCTCTCTTCTCCTCTCTTCTCTACTCTTCTCCCCTCCTGCCTCCTCCTCTTTTCTCTCATCTCTCCTCTCCTCTTCTCTCCTCCCTCCTCATATCTCTTCTTCTCTCTTCCCCACCTCCCTCCTCCTTTTCTCGTCTCTCTTCTTATCTTTTCTCGTCCTCCCTCCTCCTCTTTTCTGTCCTCTTCTCTCCTCTCCTCGTCTTTCCTCCTATCTCTCATCTCATCTCCTTCTCTCCTCTCCTTCTCTCCTCCTTTCTCCTATCTCTCATCTCATCTCATTCTCTTCTCTCCTCTTCTCTTCTCTCGTCCTCCCTCCTCCTCTTTTCTGTCATCTCTTCTCTCCTTTCCTCTTCTCCCCTCCTCCCTCCTCCTTTTCTCTTCTCTTCTCCTCTCTTTTCTCGTCCTCCCTCCTCCTCTGTTCTGTCCTCTTCTCTCCTCTCTTCTCTCCTCCCTCCTCATATCTCTCATCTCCACCTCTCCTCCTCCCTCCTTCTTTTCTCTTCTCTCCTCTTCTCCCTAGACCACCACAATATGTATTGTTGAACTGCTATTTGTCCACCCTCTTCCCCACCCTCTATTTCCTCATTTGAACATTGGTCTGGATATGGCCCTCTGATTTATTAATCAGGGCCACATAATCGACAAATCCCAGCTCCGATACGTAGACTTGTCTCCTCTTCCTATTACCCCACTAATTACATATAGTCTCCCTTCGAACAGGCTTCCATGACATCATCCATTTATAGAATAAACGGAATTAGCAAGTTCAGGTAGCAGTGAAAAAGGCAAATGGAATGTTAGGTATGATAACAATAAAAATTAAACATAGGAGCAAGGAAGTGATCGTCAAACTGTATAAAGCTTTAGTTAGACCTAGATTGGAGTACTGTGTACAGGTGTGGAGTCCTTATCATAGAGGGGATATAAACATGCTGGAAAGAATTCAAAAAAGAGCGACAAAGATGATAGTGGGATTCCAGAATTACAGTTATGAGGAACGACTCAGAAAAACCGGCCTACAGTGTCTCGAAGAGAGAAGAATTCGTGATGACTTAATACAGGTTTATAAGATGATCAGAGGAATGGATAAATTAGACTATAACAAGTTTTTTAAAATACAGCCACCTACAATAACACGAGGGCATAGCTACAAGCTGACTAAAGAGAGGTCCAGATTAGTTATTAGGAAATATTTTTTTAGTCAGATAGTGGTGTCTGCTTGGAATGCATTGCCAGGGGAGGTAGTGGTGGCAGGGACAGTTAATGCATTTAAGAATAAACTGGATGCGCATAGCTTTTAGAGCAAGGTGATGTAAATGTAACTAGTTGTATACAGACTCTGCAGGGTCTTCTAAACCAGTATAAAGACGTTAAGTTAAGTTAAGTTAAGTTAAGTTAAGTTAAGTTAACACCCACAACAGCATGTTATAAATATAAACGCTATAAACGAAAATAATATGTCATTTATAATGCTGGAGCGAAAATCTTCAGAACACATAAACTATTTATGATAAAAATATAAAACAACAAATTGCAATAAATTGTCTACTTGTGTATCTAAGAAACTGAGTGCAAACCATTACGAACAATTTACTTGAGAATTGGGCAGTGAAGAATTAAAATGCTCTATACTTAATATTTTATCCGTCAGGAAAACATTTTAATATGTCTTATAATATTTTTTCTTTCCTGTCATTGTATTTAGTCCAGCCTCCAGTATTTTGATCCATGGAGCATTGATTTCTACTATACCGGAATAAGTGAATAGGATGCATAGCGAGTTGGACAGAAGTAATAGTGCATTTGAGTGTTTGCCAGGAATCTATAGGGGACTGAACTCTGTTCATTTGTATGCTCAGGAACCGTAATCGAAAGTGATGGTAATATTTGTACAAACAAATCATATATGTGAGACGTTTAGTGCAAGTAATGTGTTTCATTTGGTCGGTGTGTGGGCGTTTGTGTGTTTGTGGGCGTTTGTGTGAGTTTATGGGCGTTTGTGTGAGTTTGTGGGCGTTTGTGTGAGTTGGTGGGAGTGTGTGGAAGTTGGTGGGAGTTTTTGGGAGTTTATGTGTGTTTGAAGTAGTTTGTGGGGGTCTGTGGGCGTTTGTGGGCGTTGTTGGGAGTTTGAGGTAGCTAATGGAAGTTTGTAGAAGTATGTGGAAGTTTGCGGCAGTATATGAGAGTTAGTGGGAGTTTGTGGGAATTTGTGGGAGTTGGTGGGAGTAAGTAGAAGTTTGTGGGAGGTTGTGGGAGTTTGTGGGAGTTGGTGGGAGTTGGTGGGAGTTTGTGGAAGTTTGTGGAAGTTTGTGGATGTTTGTGGGAGTTTGTTCGAGATTGTGGGAGTTTGTGGACGTTGGTGGAATTTGATGGAAGTTTGTGGGAGTTTGTGGAAGTTGATGGGGGTTTGTGGGAGTTTGTGGAAGTTGGTGATAGTTTGTGGAAGTTTGTGGAAGTTGTTTGTAGTTTGTGGGAGTTGATGGAAGTTTGTTGGTGTTTGTGGGAGTTTGTGAGAGTTTGTGGAAGTTGGTGGGAGTGTGTGGAAGTTTATGGAAGTCAGTGGGAGTTTGTGTAAATTTGTGCGAGTGTGTAGGAGTTTGTGGACGTTGGTGGGAGTTTGTTGGAGTTTGTGGGAGATGGTGGAAGTCGGTGTGAGTTTGTGGTAGTTTGTGGGAGTTGGTGTGAGTTAGTGGGAGTTTGTCGGAGTTTGTCGGAGTTTGTAGACGTTGATGGGAGTTTGTGGAAGTTTTTTTGGACTTTCTGGAAGTTGGTGGGAGTTTGTGGGAGTTTGTGGAAGTTTGTGGGAGTTTGCTAGAGTTTGTGGGAGTTTGTGGGAGTTTGCTGGAGTTTGTGGGAGTTTGTGAGAGTTTGTGGAAGTTGGTGGGAGTTTGTGGGAGTTGGTGGAAGTTGGTGGGAGTTTGCTGGAGTTTGTGGGAGTTTGTGAGAGTTTGTGGAAGTTGGTGGGAGTTTGCTGGAGTTTGTGGGAGTTTGTGAGAGTTTGTGGAAGTTGGTGGGAGTTTGTGGGAGATTGTAGAAGTTGGTAGGAGTTTGTGGGAATTTGTGGCAGTTTATGGGAGTTGATTGGCGTTTGTGGGAGTTTGTGAGAGTTTGTGGAAGTTGGTGAGAGTTTGTGGAAGTTGGTGGGAGTTTGTGGAAGTTGGTGGGAGTTTGTGTAAGTTATTGGGAGTTTGTGGGAGTTTGTGTAAGTTGTTGGGAGTTTGTGTAAGTTCGTTGGATTTTTTTGGAGTTTGTGGGAGTAGGTGGGAGTTTGTGGGAGTTTGTTGGAGTTTGTGGGAGTTTGTAGGAGTTTGTGGGAGTTTGTAGGAGTTTGTGAGAGTTTGTGGAAGTTCGTTTGATTTTTTGGGAGTTTGTGGGAGTAGGTGGGAGTTTGTGGGAGTTTGTGGAAGTTGGTGGGAGTTTGTGGGAGATTGTGAAAGTCGGTGGGAGTTTGTGGGAGTTTGTGGAAGCCGCTGGGAGTTTGTAGAAGTTGGTGGTAGTTTGTGGGAGTTTGTGGAAGTAGCTCGGAGTTTGTGGGAGTTTGTGGGAGTTTGTGGGAGTTCGTGAAAGTTGGTGGGAGTTTGTGGGAATTTGTGGTAGTTATTGGGAGTTTGTGGGAGTTTGTGGGAGTTGGTGGAGTTTTTGGGAGTTTGTAGGTGTTTGTGGAAGTTTGTCGGAGTTTGTGGAAGTTGTTTGGAGTTTGTGAGAGTTTGTGGAAGTTGGTGGGAGTTTGTAGAAGTTGGTGGGAGTTTGTGGGAGTTTGTGGGAGTTGATGGGAGTTGGTGGGAGTTTGTTTAAGTTTTTGGGAGTTTGTGGGAGTTTGTTGGAGTTTATTGCTGTTGTAGTTCTTATTCTTCTTCTGTTCTTCTTCTTCTTCTTCTTCTTCTTCTTCTTCTTCTTCTTCTTCTTCTTTTTTCTTTTTCTTTTTCTACTTCTTCTTGTTGTGTCGACATTTATAGCTGTATTACATGAACTTTAGGTCAGGTCTTGGTCAGTGTTTTACACCTGATGGTGAGAAGGTGAAGTCTTGATCAGTATGTTGCACCTGGCACTGAGGTAATGTTGTCGCTTGGTCATTATGTTTCACCTGACCTGGAATATGGTGGTGTCTTCGTCATCATGTTTTAAATGACCGTGATGCCATGTTACATTTTAGTCAGTTTATTTCACGTGACCTTTACGCGATACGCAGTCTTGGTCAGTATGTATTACCTGGTTCTGTAGGTGAGGTGAGAATTTAGTTGACATATTTCGCATCATCCTGACCTGAGGTGAGATTTTAATTAGTATGTTCCACTTTGCCCTTACGTGAGATACGATCTTGGTCAGTATGTTTCACTTGACCCTGACGTGAGAGGCGGTCTTGGTTAGTATGTTTCACCTGTCCCTGACGTGAGAGACGGTCTTGGTCAGTATGTTTCACCTGACCCTGACGTGAGAGGCGGTCTTGGTTAGTATGTTTCACCTGTCCCTTACGTGAGATACGGTCTTGGTCAGTATGTTTCACCTGACCCTGACGTGAGAGACGCTTGGTCAGTATGTTTCACCTGATCCTGACGTGAGAGATGGTCTTGGTCAGTATGTTTCCCCTGTCCTTGGCGTGAGATTAAATTTAAATTGGCATGTTTCACCAAACACCGACTCTAGTTTCTTTTCACCCTATTGAAACTAAACTTGTTAAGTCAAGAAAATACGTCAAGCAGTTTCTATCTTCTACAATCCCAACCACAATCCTCTCGTCGTATTATTAGTACATCTGCTAGAATAGTCCTAGTCTTTTTCCACAGATACAAAATTCAGTGTTCAAACAACGGAACATTAAATGCTTTCTATTAAAACACCATTTTTGGGCTCGAAAATAACACGATTTACACAATTCGTTAAATAACGTTCGAGATTTCCATTAATAATATTCTCCATGTACAGCCACAAATGGCGGATAAATATAAGAAAGATGTGAAAATAAACATAGAATTATAAATTGTTTAACAGGACATTGGAGCGCGGAAAGGTAATTAAATATAATGAATTTAGATACATAACAACTGGGACCCTTGGGAAGACAAGATACCAAACATTTTCATGTCACTCAGTTTTTGAAATTAACATTCTTTCATTGGATTTGAAATTATAATTTGTGTATACAAACGGCTGAGTAATTTCGAATTAGGTGGTAACAAGTTTGTGGTTTATTTCGACTAGATAACAATGCGTGAAAAAGTAGTTTTTATTATGGTTAATTCAGTTTTTAGCTGAGATTTTCTTTGTGGATGACTCGAAAAGAAGAGCTAATGTCATCGAAATTGTGTTGATATTTTGTGGTGGATTCGAAGGAGAGGACGAGGGACGAAATCCTTTTATAAACAAAACGATGAATAGACCAGCAATTAGATGAGTGAATGGATGCAAAGATAGAAGAATGGATGTATGGATAAATGGATAATTGATAGTTAGATAAACACATAGATTTATATATATATATATATATATATATATATATATATATATATATATATATACACACACAGTCAAATAAATTAACAGAGAAACAGAGACATACACATATACATACATCTGATGATTATTCCGGACTACTCAAATATCCCACAATTGTAAAACATTTAGGTCTTTAATAACGAACATTCGCCGAACATCAAACTGACCTATAACATTTTGATTATCATTTAATTAAAATGGGGAGCTTCACTTCGTTTGTGTATTCCCAGATACATTCGGATAATCATTTACGCGTTTATGTATTCATAAATTCATTCATATAATCTTTGACCCGTTTATGTATTCATAAATTCATTTATATAATTATGGACTCGTCTATGTATTCATAGATTCATTTATATAATCATGGACTCATTTATGTATTCATAGATTGTTTTATATGATCTTTGACTCGTTTATGTATTCATAGATTCAGTCATATAATCTTTGACTCGTTTATGTATTCATAGATTCAGTCATATAATCTTTGACTCGTTTATGTATTCATAGATTCAGTCATATAATCTTTGACTCGTTTATGTATTCATAGATTCAGTCATATAATCTTTGACTCGTTTATGTATTCATAGATTCATTTAAATAATTATGGACTCGTCTATGTATTCATACATTCTTTCATATGATCACTGACTCGTTTTTGTATTCATAGACTCATTTATATAATCATGACTCGCTAATGTATTCAGATATTCATTTATGTAATCATGGACTCGCTTATGCATTCACAGATTCATTCATAGAATCATTCACTTGTTCATGTATTCATAGATTCATTCATACATTAATTGATTCGTTTATGCATTCATTCATAAATTCATTGTCTCGTTCATGTATTTAGTTATCCTTTCATTTCCCATTCATTCAATCATTCTGTTTCATTAATAAATTTAACTAATTAATTAATTAATTAATGTTTTTATTCGTTTTATTTAATATACGTTCATGTGATTATACATTTATCTACTTAATTAGTCAACCATTCATTCATGCATTCGTTTATTTAGTCATACATTCATTCCTGTTTTGATTATCTCATTCATTTGTTCATTCATGTCACAAACGTCTGTTCCCGACGAAGCACAGGGTTGCCACTACCGTTAGCTCACTTACATGAAACTTTTCTCTGATCATTTGTAGCTAGTGGGGGTTTTCCTCAGTTCAGTTCAGTTCATCTCGTAACCCATCAGGTCGTTGGGAACACATGAAAACACTCCCAAATCTCTGTCTGCCGCCGCCTGACGTATCTCACCGGGACGAAGTCCTGACCACTCAGTCATGTTGTCCACCCATTTCTTCCTTTGACGTCCTCGTCCTCTCTGTCCCGGTACGGAACCAAAGAATATCGAGTTGGTAATTCCGTTGGACCTAGCGACGTGCTCACACCAGGCCATCTTTCGTCTTTTGATAGCTGTGAACAGATCTTCAAAAGGACCAATAGCGTCTTCAACTCTCTGACGTATTTTTACGTTCGTGACACGATCTTTTTATGTAACATTTAGGAGCTTTCTATAGCACTTCTCTAGGATTTCCCTAGCAATGATTTTATTTTATACGCTTTCTATCCTAATGTACACCCTTCTTCAGTTGGTACTTTACTATTCGTTTAGACCAATACCTTCAGAATGTGGAGTCTTTCACATACTTTTGCAGATATAAAGACACATTAGGATGTACAAAAACGATGTTTAGTTAAGAATAAAGAATGCAGCGTACGAAGAAGAAGAAGAAGAAGAAGAACAAGAAGAAGAAGAAGAAGAAGAAGAAGAAAGAATGCGAGAAGAGCTTTCATTGATGACTTTATGAGAATCAACAGAAATTAAAACCAACCCAAAATAAAAATCTTCAAATCCAATGTAAAATCCGTTCAGTTATTTGGCTCTGAAACACGGACAAAGCCACAGGTACATGAAAAAATATACGGGCTTTCGTCAATGGCTGCCTACGCTAAATACAAGGGTGGAAATGGTACGGTACGAGCACCAATGATGAACATGAGAAAAACGGAACAAATACCAGTGGATCATGAAATAAAGAGGAAGCGATGGAGGAAACCAGTAGATAATTTTACCAGACAAGCTCTGTTCTAGAATCCACAAGGCAAGAGAAGTAGAGAGAGAGACAGAGACATTCACTGAATAGCAAACTGGAGGCACATTTGAACTGAGCAGGTATGACCGGAACACAATTGGCTCATATAGATCTTGACATGAAGACTTTACGAGTATTTGTTGAGGACCTATGCTTCATTGATTAATATATATATATATGGAGAGAGAGGGATAGAGACAGAGAGAGATGGAGAGAGATGGAGAGCGAGAGAGAGAGCGAGATAGCTAGAGAGAGCGAGAGATAGAGCAAGCAGTAGAGCAAGAGAAAGCGAGAGAGAGAGCGAGAGAACGAGAGAGAGCGAAAGAGCGAGAGAGAGAGCGAGTGCGCGAGAAAGAACGAGAGAGAGAACGAGAGATAGAGCGAGAGAGATAGAGCGAGAGATAGAGAGAGAGCGAGATAGAGCGAGGAAAACCGAGAGAGCGAGCGAGAGAGAGCGAAAGAGCAAGATAGAGCCAGAGTGTGTTCGAGCGAGCGAGAGAGAGAGCGAGCGGGAGATAGAGCGGGAGAAAGATATGCAGGAGAAGAAAGGGAAGGAGAGGGTAGACAAATGAAAAGAATTTACAGCAGACGTCAGCTCATTGCCCACAGGATAAAACCGGGCGGACATTCGAAAATAACCGGGCCTCAATCTAAAACTAGACACCATGCCCTGGTTTGTGAAGGGGTCCTACAATTAATTCTAGTGATGTAATCCCCAGGATTTTCAAAGATAAAATATATGTTCCGATATTTCTATATTCACATACACATGTAATAGCTGTCCATCGTTGTCGATGAGGACCGCCGACATCATCCTTGTCACAGATTTCCCTGTTGGGTGTGGGTGCGCATGTGGCTGAACAGGCCAATGCGAGCACGAAAACATCTGCTACATATCGGGCACACGAGGTTTGTAGAAGAGGATGGTGTTCCCGCTGCTCGGGATTTCCGCGTCTCGCGTCTGTTCTGGGCTTTCACAACACGGTCGTCTTCACCGGCAGCTACACCCGATTTGACTGCGCTTCTCCAGTCAGATCTGTTTTCCGCAAGACATTCCCAGGTGTCAATGTCTATATGGTAACTTTTTCGTGAGTCCTTCAGACCGTCTTTAAATCGTTTCTTTGGGCGCCCCCTCTCGCGCCATCCCTCTCTCAGCTCGCCGTAGAGAAGCTTCTTTGGGAGCCGCTCGTCTGACATACGGAAGAGGTGTCCGGCCCATCCTAGTCGTGCTTTTTCTAGCAGTGCATGGATGCTGGGCATGTTAGCCCTCGAGAGAACCTCGATGTCAGTGACACGATCTTGCCATCGGATGTGGAATATTCGCATCAGGCAACCTGTGTGGAAGTGGTTTAACCTCCTTGCATGTCCAGAGTATACAGTCCAGCTTTCGCAAGCGTATAGTAGGGTTGGAATGATGGTTGCACGGTAGACTTTGAGTTTGGTCTTGACGCTGATGCCACGACGTGTCCAGACCATCGAGCGCATTCTACAAAAGGCTTTGCTGGCACACACATACACACACACACACACACACACACACACACACATATCTATAAACATATATACGGACACTATCAGTAGAAGTTTTGAAACGAATATTACTAAAGCACTATGTTCATGATTACTACATGACTTTATTAGCTTTAGCAAGATGTGGCCGCTGGTCCCAGTAGAAAGTTGTCGGCTCATGTCAGGATGATGGTTTCTGAATGCTGTCTATGAGACGATCGCTGAATCATATTCTGGGAGGAGGTTGCTGGGTCTGGGAGGAGGTTGCTGGGTCTGAGAGGAGGTTGCTGGGTCTGGGAGGAGGTTGCTGGGTCTGGGAGGAGGTTGCTGGGTCTGGGAGGAGGTTGTTGGGTCTGGGAGGAGGTTGCTGGGTCTGGGAGGAGGTTGCTGGGTCTGGGAGGAGGTTGCTGGGTCTGGGAAGAGGTTGCTGGTCCTTGTTTGGGAGGAGGTTGCTGGTCCTTGTCTGGGAGGAGGTTGCTGGGTCTGTGAGGAGGTTGCTGGTCCTTGTCTGGGAGGAGATTGCTGGGTCTGGGAGGAGGTTGCTGGTCCTTGTCTGGGAGGATGTTTCTGGGTCTGGGAGGAGGTTGCTGGGTCTGGGAGGAGGTTGCTGGTCCTTGTCTGGGAGGAGGTTGCTGGGTCTGGGAGGAGGTTGCTGGTCCTTGTCTGTGAGGAGGTTGCTGGGTCTGGGAGGAGGTTGCTGGGTCTGGGAGGATGTTGCTGGGTCTGGGAGGAGGTTGCTGGGTCTGGGAGGAGGTTGCTGTGTCTGGGAGGAGGTTGCTGGGTCTGGGAGGAGGTTGCTTGGTCTGGGAGGAGGTTGCTGGTCCTTGTCTGGGAGGAGGTTGCTGGTCCTTGTTTGGGAGGAAGTTGCTGGTCCTTGTCTGGGAGGAGGTTGCTGGTCCTTGTCTGGGAGGAGGTTGCTGGGTCTGGGAGGAGGTTGCTGGGTCTGGGAGGAGGTTGCTGGTCCTTGTCTGGGAGGAGGTTGCTGGGTCTGGGAGAAGGTTGCTGGTCCTTGTCTGGGAGGAGGTTGCTGGGTCTGGGAGGAGGTTGCTGGGTCTGGGAGGAGGTTGCTGGGTCTGGGAGGAGGTTGCTGGGTCTGTGAGAAAGTTGCTGGTCTTTGTCTGGGAGGAGGTTGCTGGTCCTTGTCTGGGAGGAGGTTACTAGGTCTGGGAAGAGGTTGCTGGGTCTGGGAGGAGGTTGCTGGGTCTGGGAGGAGGTTGCTGGGTCTGGGAGGAGGTTGCTGGGTCTGAGAGGAGGTTGCTGGGTATGGGAGGAGGTTTCTGGATCTGGGAGGAGGTTGCTGGGTCTGGGAGGAGGTTGCTGGGTCTGGGAGGATGTTGCTGGTCCTTGTCTGGGAGAAGGTTGCTGGGTCTGGGAGGAGATTGCTGGGTCTGGGAGGAGGTTGATGGGTCTGGGAGGAGGTTGCTGGGTCTGGGACGAGGTTGCTGGTCCTTGTCTGGGAGGAGGTTGCTGGTCTTTGTCTGGGAGGAGGTTGCTGGGTCTGGGAGAAGGTTGCTGGTCCTTGTCTGGGAGGAGGTTGCTGGGTCTGGGAGTAGGTTGTTTGGTCTGGGAGGAGGTTGCTGGGTCTGGGAGGAGGTTACTTGGTCTGGGAGGAGGTTGCAGGTCCTTGTCTGTGAAGAGGTTGCTGGCCCTTGTCTGGGAGGAGGTTGCTGGCCCTTGTCTGGGAGGAGGTTGCTGGCCCTTGTCTGGGAGGAGTTTGCTGGGTCTTGGAAGAGGTTGCTGGTCCTTGTCTGGGAAGAGGTTGCTGGTCCTTGTCTGGGAGGAGGTTGCTGGTCCTTGTCTGGGAGGAGGTTGCTGGGTCGGGGAGGAGGTTGCTAGTCCTTGTCAGGGAGGAGGTTGCTGGGTCTGGGAGGAGGTTGCTGGGTCTGGGAGGAGGTTGCTGGGTCTTGGAGGAGGTTGCTGTCCCTTGTCTGGGAGGAGGTTGCTGGTCCTTGTCTGGGACGAGGTTGCTGGTTCTTGTCTGGGAGGAGGTTGCTGGGTCTGGGAGGAGGTTGCTGGTCCTTGTCTGGGAGGAGGTTGCTGGGTCTGGGAGGAGTTTGCTGGTCCGTGTCTGGGAAGACGTTGCTGGTCCTTGTCTGGGAGGAGGTTGCTGGCCCTTGTCTGGGACGAGGTTGCTGGTCCTTGTCTGGGAGGAGGTTGCTGGTCCTTGTCTGGGAGGAGGCTGCTGGTCCTTGTCTGGGACGAGGTTGCTGGGTCTGGGAGGAGATTGCTGGTCCTTAGCTGGGAGGAGGTTGCTGGCCCTTGTCTGTGAGATGGTTGATTGCCCTTGTCGGTGAGATGGTTGATTGCCCTTGTCTGTGAGATGGTTGATTGCCCTTGTCTGTGAGATGGTTGCTTGCCCTTGTCTATGAGATGGTTTATTGCCCTTGTCTGTGAGATGGTTGGTTGCCCGAGTCTGTGAGATGGTTGATTGCCCTTGTCTGTGAGATGGTTGATTGCCCTTGTCTGTGAGATGGTTGATTGCCCTTGTCTGTGAGATGGTTGCTTGCCCTTGTCTGTGAGATGGTTGATTGCCCTTGTCTGTGAGATGGTTGATTGCCCTTGTCTGTGAGATGGTTGCTTGCCCTTGTCTGTGAGATGGTTGATTGCCCTTATCTGTGAGATGGTTGATTGCCCTTGTCTGTGAGATGGTTGCTTGCCCTTGTCTATGAGATGGTTGATTGCCCTTGTCTGTGAGATGGTTGCTTTCCCTTGTCTGTGAGATGGTTGATTGCCCTTGTCTGTGAGATGGTTGCTTGCCATTGTCTGTGAGATGGTTGCTTGCCCTTGTCTGGGAGATGGTTGCTTGCCCTTGTCTGGGAGATGGTTGCTTGCCCTTGTCTGGGAGATGGTTGCTTGCCATTGTCTGTGAGATGGTTGATTGCCCTCTTTCAAGGAAAATGTTAGTGAGCTCTGTCTTGCAGAATGTTGCAGATCCGTGTGTAGTAGAAGGCTCTAACCCCTCTATGAAAGGAGTGTCGACCGCTGTCTGGCAGTAGGTTGCTGGTCTCTGTCAGTGACAATGTTTTTTGCCAGTGTTAAAGTGAAGGTCGTTGAGTGACCCGCAAAAAGTTGCGGACCTATTTCCCCAGTCAAGGGATAGGTTGCCGACCGAATGCCGAAAGGTTTGTCGGGCCTCATCCAAAAGACTGTTGCTTGCTCTGGTGCAGGAGAGGGATGGAGATTCCTTTCTGGATATTGTTATTGATCCCTATCTGATAGAAGGTTGTCAGCCACTCTCCAGGAGCAGATTGTCAGCCCATTCTCGGGAGTAGGCTGCCTGTATTCATCCCAGAGAATGTTGTCAACCACCATCGGGAGAATGTTGTTGGCTTCTCTCCGGAGAGGGTTGACGACCTTAGTCCGGAAGAATATTACCAGCCTCTGTGAGAGAGAATGTTGCTAACCACTATCCGGGAGAATGTTGCCAACCACTATGTGAGAGAATGTTGCCAACCCCCTATCCGAGAGAATGTTGCCAACCACTCAAACCCCAATCCGAGAGAATGTTGCCAACCCCTATCTGAGAGAATGTTGCCAGCCCCTATCCGAAAGAATGTTGCCAACCCCTATTGGAGAGAATGTTGCCAACCCCTTGTCCGAGAGAATGTTGCTAACCCCCTATCCGAGAGAATGTTGCCAACCCCTATCCGAGAGAATGTTGCCAGCCCCTATCCGAGAGAATGTTGCCAGCCCCTATCCGAGAGAATGTTGCCAACCCCCTATTCGGGAGAATGTTGCCAACCCCCTATCCGGGAGAATGTTGCCAACCCCCTATCCGAGAGAATTTTACCAACCCCTATTGGAGAGAATGTTGCCAACCACTATCCAAGAGAATGTTGCCAACCACTCAAACCCCAATCCAAGAGAATGTTGCCAACCACTCAAACCCCAATCCGAGAGAATGTTGCCAACCACTATCCGAGAGAATGTTGCCAACCCCCTATCCGGGAGAATGTTGCCAACCCCCTATCCGAGAGAATGTTGCCAACCCCCTATCCGAGAGAATGTTGCCAACCACTCAAACCCCAATCCGAGAGAATGTTACCAACCCCTATCCGAGAGAATGTTGCCAACCCCCTATCCGAGAGAATGTTGCCAACCCCTTGTCCGAGATAATGTTAGCGACACCTGATTTACATTTTACAACAATTGCTTGCAATCATTATGCGGTCTTTTTCGTTGAATGTTGGCCCTCGCTGACCCGATAGTTACCGTAGTCGCCACTCAGGGCGAACAACCAGCACTCACCTAACCAGCGATACGGCTTAAGTGGCGACCATGTCGCCGATTTGCGTGTCGGGCGCAGAGCTAATTTCGTGTTCTTCTCTGTTTCTACGCTAGATGTCGCTTGTTGTTCACCTTTGACATTTAAAATGGTGCACCGCCTTTAACAGAACCATTTTCTGGCTTTTTGCGAGTCTTGTTTTACATCTTCATCTGGGTAAATCAAGCACTTTTGACTTTTACTGAATGAGTGAATCGGTAACTTTTACGCTGACTGACAGATTAACACACTCAGACACTCATTTGTCTACTCAATTCCTCCATCTCTCACTCACTTATGTGGTCAATAACATGTACTGACTCACACGCTCTCCCCTTCTCTCACACACCCCCTCATTTGTTCGTGGGCTATGTTCAGGGCCCCCGTTTCCCTATAAAGCGTTTTGAAATAATGTCAATTCACAACATGTGAAATGAGATGTTGAGAGTTTAAGATAAGAAAATGAGGAAGAGTGAGACACGGAATATTTCTTTGTTGACGGAAACTAACGCCATGCATGCTATATAAGGACAGCTAAATCGATGGTTTGGGCATTTAAAGAAAAATGTCTTAAAACACGAACCTAGAACACAGGACAGCAAATATTACGGCAAAAAAAGAAGGAAAATATAGATTGGCTGTGTGTGTGTGCGCGCGCGTGTGTGTGTGTATGCGTCCGTATGTGTGTATATATGTGTATGTATATGTATGTATATATATATATACATATATATATATATATATATATATATATATATATATATATATATATATATAAAATGTATCTGTGTGTGTGCAATTACGTATGTGTGTTTATGTGTATATGCGCTCATGCATGTGTGTCTATGGTTGTATGTATGTATGTATGTTTGTATGCGTGTGTGCGTGCATGCGTGCGTGTGTATTTGTGTATGTATATAGATAGATATGTATGCATGTATCTATGTATTTATGGGTACATGTATTTATGGGTACATGTATTTATGGGTACATGTATGTATGGGTACATGTATGTATGGGTACATGTATGTATGGGTACATGTATGTATGGGTACATGTATGTATGGGTACATGTATGTATGTATGTATGTATGTATGTATGAATGTATGCATGCAGGTAAGTGTGTATTTTCGTATATGTATATCTGTGTGTGTATATTTCATCCCTCGAAGAATCAATATTAGTATAACTCTCTGCCCAGCACAGGTGTTCAACAAGTACACATGAAGTGATCAAATGCTGACCTGTTTATGTCTCTTTAAATTATTTTGGTTGAAAGACCTTTCATCATGAAGTAGCCAGCCCCATTCTCAAACCTCCTCAGTCGTCCTCTTGCGACATGCCTTGCAGGTTGCAGTTTTACTTTTCTTTGTACTCTTTTCTGACCTCAGAATATATTTGCATTCGAGGAAATCGATACAGTTCATTAAAATCGTATAGTTGTGCATGATGTCCATGATACCCGCTTGACGTATTGGTTAGAATAACAGGGTGCTGGGGGCGGGAATAGGCGAGGAGGGGGGGAGGTGTAGTGAAGGCTTGGGGCGGGGGAAAAGGGCGAGAAGGGGAGGAGAAATTCTATTTTTGGATTGCGGGCCATATTTTCTCTTGTGATAAGCGAAATTCGGCATGTGAGACATAGGTTGCTGAAGCAGACACGAAAATAGCCTTCCACCGAATTCACCAACTTCAGTGCTCTCATGCTCCAATTTTAGCAAACAAAGATGAACGTTCTTGGTAATGACCAATTTGATGGCAACCATCTGTTCCAACCTGTCAACCAACAACCTTAATACTATGGATAAAGTTCAAGTTCCGAAATAGTTCGTAAATTCCGAGGGACTCTTAAAAAACGGGATGCAATTTTCAGGTTCAAATCTTTACCAAAATTCGCACACTGTCAGGAAAAGGGACAATAAAAGTAACCCATTTTGGAATAAATTCAATTACTGTCAACCCTTTTAAAAATTGTACTTGCAAAATGTTCATCTGAAGCATTCATGTATAAAACTAATTCAAAGTGCCAAACTAATGTAAAGTGCCACCACTTAAAACTATTTTGACTGGGTAATAAAATAAATTGGCTGTTAAAGGTTTAAAAAAATGGCATAATAGTGGATTGTGCGAAGGGATGAAATGCGAGTTTTTAGAGCTTTTTCTGTTTTATCTTCAGCTTGGAGTATTTCCTATTTCAATGTTGATGGTAGTCACCGCATGTATATCTAAATAGCTGAGTGATTGGAGTGTCTGTTTGTCGCGGCATAGGGACCGGGTTTGTATCAATTTCAAGGGGATTCAGTTTATCGTTTAGTCAATTGGAACATAAATTACCGTTCAATGCCAGCTGCTACTTTCGGATCATATGCCATTGACAACCCTCCTCCAGCAAGATGTCTGTCTGATCCTCTCAAGTTGAGTTCCATAGACATAAATCCCTTTTTAGTTTTTCTTCATGTGTTCCTTGGTCTAGCTCTTTTTCCCTCCCCTGGTAGATTCTATGTCACTGCATGACTGGCTACGTTTGGTGGTGATTTCACCGGCGTGTCTTCTCTGCAATCCAGTTGTCTACGATTGATCTGTTGCGCCACTGATTGTTGTTGATTCCTTCCCCACAAGACTTCATTCCTCTCCATGTCTTGGCAGTCTATACCAACTATCCTCTGTGGACATTTATTGACGAACGACTAGATTTTCCTGTGTTTTACATTTGTTGTTCTTCAAATTTCTGTTCCGTATAGAAGTACTGATTTGACTTTGTTATGTTATTATATTTTTCATTATAAATTACTCTCTGAACTTCTAATCCATCACTCTTCAACAGCTCCTCTCTGTGAACTTCTAATCCATCACTCTTCAACAGGTCCTCTCTGACCTTCTAATCCACCACTCTTCAACAGGTCCTCTATGACCTTATAATCCATTACGCTTTCTCCTTTTTCTCGCCCCACCCAAAGGGTCGGGGAGGGGGAGTTGCATGATACCATTGTGCTAGTGCGCTTCCTGGCCTAGTACCTCTGTCTTCAGCACCTGTTCTGTGGTAGAGTGTGCTCCACCTCCCCCATCTGGCTCGGGTCTCTGACTTCGTCTTAACCTCGTTTGCTGTCCCAACTTACCTCCCACTAGGGTTAACACCCAACTTACCTCCCACTAGGGTTAACACCCAACTTACCTCCCACTAGGGTTAACGCCCAACGTTTGGCAAGATTGCTGGATATAACAGGATCCACCAACGCGTTAGTGAGGTATGCTTGGGCAGAGGATGCTATAAGACATATGCGTCTTGTATTCCGAGATCACTGCTCCAATTGGATCCCATCACTTTTTAAAAGGTCCTCTCCAACCTTCTAATGTATCACTCTTTAAAAGGTCTTCTCTAACATTCTTATCCATCACTCTTTAACAAGCCAGTCTTAACCTTCTGATCCAACACTCTTTAACAGGTTCGTTTTGACCTTCTAATCCATAATCTGCAACAGATCATCTCTGACCTTCTAATCCATCATTCCTCGACAGGTATTTTTGTGGTCTGACTTTCCGTCATTCTTCAACAAGTATTCCATGTTTGTCACATATTCCATCATTATTGGTCCGATCTCCATTGGTCTCGTGCTCCATCATTATTGGCCAGATCCTGTGGTTTCTGTGGCTCTTCCGACCCGGCCATCCTGTGGTTTCTGTGAATCTGCTGACCAGCCATCCTGGGGTTTGTGTGAATCTGCTGACCAGCCATCCTGGGGTTTGTGTGGATCTTCCAATCCGGCCATCTTGGGATTTGTGTGAAAGAAAGATATGTCATCTAGCCTCTGTGGCACTCGAAGTGGGCACATTGACAATATATAGGTGTGACATTTAGAAGTTGATCAACGACCGCTTTGTGGATGAAGACACAGAAGTCGATGAGCCAGCGATGCCCAGCTTGCAATAATTTGGAACCATCCTCGGGTCAAGCAGAGAGTGGCGCCTGAGAGGGATGATGGAGCAGGAGTGTGTACAGTCAGCAAGCTACATGAACTATCAGTATCTACACTCTTTGTCATTTGTTAAGAGGGAATAAGCACCTATGAGTCTTCCGCGAGTGCAACGACGTCGATTCCAATCGGAATAGAACAGGTGTGAGATGTTGATGAGGTTGTCTGACAAGTTCTTTGATTTCATAACTTGTTGTTCCTTACTGTTTACAGCTGGGTAAACTGGAACTAAACTAGAGAAGGTTAAACATGGGGCTGCTAACCTATGTATGTAATAACTACAGATGCATTATGATGCTGTCGCCAAGTGTGTCGTCTAAACATGGAAAGGTGGCTGTGGTGGTCCTCCAACATCCCGTCTAACTATGGAAAGGGACTGTGGTGGTCCTCCAACATTCCGTCTAACCATCGAAAGTTGGCTGTGGTGGTCCTCCAACATTCCGTCTAACCATCGAAAGTTGGCTGTGGTGGTCCTCCAACATTCCGTCTAACCATCGAAAGTTGGCTGTGGTGGTCCTCCAACATCCCGTCTAACTATGGAAAGGGGCTGTGGTGGTCCTCCAACATCCCGTCTAACCATCGAAAGTTGGCTGTGGTGGTCCTCCAACATCCCGTCTAACCATCGAAAGTTGGCTGTGGTGGTCCTCCAACATCCCGTCTAACCATCGAAAGTTGGCTGTGGTGGTCCTCCAACATCCCGTCTAACCATCGAAAGTTGGCTGTGGTGGTCCTCCAACATCCCTCCTCATGTCTTTAAGGTGCACTACGACATGTATGTCCTTACTCATGCCACAT
Source organism: Ariolimax columbianus (assembly GCA_036924085.1). Classification (NCBI taxonomy): domain Eukaryota; kingdom Metazoa; phylum Mollusca; class Gastropoda; order Stylommatophora; family Arionidae; genus Ariolimax; species Ariolimax columbianus. The sequence continues at coordinate 6,613,966 of JAVGWX010000011.1, read as the reverse complement.
CTTGATGTTGCCTTCTCCCTTGCAGCGCTGTCTTCCCCTTCCTACCAGCGCTGTCTTCCCCTTGTCCGCCAGTCCTGTCTTCCCCTTCCTACCAGCGCTGTCTTCCCCTTGTCCGCCAGTCCTGTCTTCCCCTTCCTACCAGCGCTGTCTTCCCCTTGTCCGCCAGTCCTGTCTTCCCCTTCCTACCAGCGCTGTCTTCCCCTTGTCCGCCAGTCCTGTCTTCCCCTTCCTACCAGCGCTGTCTTCCCCTTGTCCGCCAGTCCTGTCTTCCCCTTCCTACCAGCGCTGTCTTCCCCTTGTCCGCCAGTCCTGTCTTCCCCTTCCTACCAGCGCTGTCTTCCCCTTGTCCGCCAGTCCTGTCTTCCCCTTCCTACCAGCGCTGTCTTCCCCTTGTCCGCCAGTCCTGTCTTCCCCTTCCTACCAGCGCTGTCTTCCCCTTGTCCGCCAGTCCTGTCTTCCCCTTCCTACCAGCGCTGTCTTCCCCTTGTCCGCCAGTCCTGTCTTCCCCTTCCTGCCAGCGCTGTCTTCCCCTTGTCCGCCAGTCCTGTCTTCCCCTCGCCCCTCAGACATCTCGTGTCCTGGTAGCCCGCTATGTCCAGGGATCCATTGCAAGGTGGCATTAATCCAATGGGCAGTGATAACGAGGCTGATCGCCTTCCCATCAAGAATTGGTTAGTCAAAAGTTAGTATTTGACCTGCACTTCCCCATCTAGAGAGAGAGAGAGAGAGAGAGAGAGAGAGAGAGAGAGAGAGAGAGAGAGATAGAGAGAGAAATGAATGATGGTGAAACTGGACAATCCCGAGTAGTCCCTGTGTTAAAAAGCGTAAAGCCCCTGTTACCTTCCTATCATGTCGATAAAGACGATTGAGGAGGTTCGTGCATGGCGTTAGCACCCTCACTATGTACAGCTTTGCTGTTAAAAACGGCTATCCACATTCTCAAATACAGGCTTCCTGTAAAAGGACAAGTTGTAGTGCTAACACTATGCTTCACCCAGCGAAAAAGCGAATCAATCGAACAGGAACGTGCCACGACTGAGAGACTGACCCTGTCGGTTCTTTCCGAGCGGGACACTCCCTCTACCCGCGCTGCCACTTCAATACCACGAATATTCATGCCTGCACGAATCTCTTTGCGTTAAACAAAAACTGACTCGAGCTATTCCGGGTTAAGTGGCCTGCTCGTATGTTTATGTCGCAAATGCTATTTTACGACATTGAAAGTATACGTTGGAGCAGCGAAATCGGAATAATTGCCTGTACAATATAGAAATTATAGAGACCTTGGTGTTGAAGACACCACGTGAACATCGATTTAAAGAAAACGATTCAGTTCTTGGCTGGTTAACTTGACTTTGACTTAATCTTCAAAGTCCCCTTGGGAGCATAGTAGCTTCACCGATGTTGTTCCATCTATTTCTAGTTAGGCCTTTCTCCTAGCGATACCATCTCCTCAAGACAGATCAGTTCCTCTAGTGAGACCAGCTTCTCTAGTGAGACCAGCTCCTCTAGTGAGACCAGCTCCTCTGATGAGACCAGTTTCTCTAGTGAGACCAGCTCCTCTAGTGAGACCAGCTTCTCTAGTGAGACCAGCTCCTCAAGTGAGACAAGCTCCTCTAGTGAGACCAGCTTCTCTAGTGAGACCAGCTTCTCTAGTGAGACCAGCTTCTCTAGTGAGACCAGCTTCTCTAGTGAGACCAGCTCCTCAAGTGAGACAAGCTCCTCTAGTGAGACCAGCTTCTCTAGTGAGACCAGCTTCTCTAGTGAGACCAGCTTCTCTAGTGAGACCAGCTCCTCTAGTGAGACCAGCTTCTCTAGTGAGACCAGTTCCTCTAGTGAGACCAGCTTCTCTAGTGAGATCAGCTTCTCTAGTGAGACCAGCTTCTCTAGTGAGACCAGTTCATCTAGTGAGACCACCTTCTCTAGTGAGACACGCTAATCTAGCGAGACGAGCTTCTTTCAAGAGATATCTCCATGCACGAGAAACCATCTCCCCTCACATGACACGAGCTCCCTCACAAGACATCATCTCCCCTCAAGACACCATATCCTCTCACAAGACATTACCTACTTCCAAATGCATCATCTCCCCTCACAAGACATCATCTACCTTACAAGACATCATCTCCCTTCCCAGGACATCGCTCCCCTCAATGAAACATCATCTCCCTCATGATATACCATCTCCCCTCCCAAGACATCATCTCCTCTCACAAGACATTACCTACTTCCAAATGCATCATCTCCCCTCACAAGACATCATCTACCTTACAAGACATCATCTCCCTTCCCAGGACATCGCTCCCCTCAATGAAACATCATCTCCCTCATGATATACCATCTCCCCTCCCAAGACATCATCTCTCCTCACAAGACATCCGCTTCCCTCACAAGACATCAACCCCCATCACAAGAAATCTGCTCCCCACTTCTCCCCCCCCCCCCCCCCACAAGGCATCCACTCCTCCCACGAGACACAAACTTCTTCCACTACACTAGCTCCTCTCACGAGACCAGCTCACGTCACAAGACCAGCTCTCCAAATTAAGCTCCTCTCACGAGACATCAGCCTCTCACATCAGCCTCTCCCATCAGCCTCTCACGAGACATCAGCCTCTCACATCAGCCTCACGAGACTTCAGCCTCTCACATCAGCCTCTCACCAGACATCAGCCTCTCACGAGACATCAGCTCCTCTCACATCAGCCTCTCACGAGACATCAGCTCCTCTCACATCAGCCTCTCACGAAACATCAGCTCCTCTCACATCAGCCTCTCACGATACATCAGCCTCTCACGAGACATCAGTCTCTCACATCAGCCTCTCACAACAGCCTCTCCCATCAGCCTCTCACGAGACATCAGCCTCTGACATCATCCTCTGACATCAGCCTCTCACATCAGCCTCTCACATCAGCCTCTCACGAGACATCAGCCTCTGACATCATCCTCTGACATCAGCCTCTCACATCAGCCTTTCACATCAGCCTCTCACGAGACATCAGCTCCTCTCACATCAGCCTCTCACATCAGCCTCTCACATCAGCTTCTCACATCAGCCTATCACGAGACATCAGCCTCTGACATCATCCTCTGACATCAGCCTCTCACATCAGCCTTTGACATCAGCCTCTCACGAGACATCAGCTCCTCTCACATCAGCCTCTCACGAGACATCAGCTCCTCTCACATCAGCCTCTCACATCAGCCTCTCACATCAGCCTCTCACATCAGCTTCTCACATCAGCTCCTTTCACGAGACATCAGCCTCTCACGAGATACCGGCCTCTCAGATCAGCCTCTCACATCAGCCTCTAACGAGACAAATCAGCTCCTCTCACAAGACATCAGCCTCTTACGAGCCATTAGCCTCTCACTAGACATCAGCCTCTCACGAGACACCAGCCTTTCACGAGACATCATCCTCTCACATCAGCCTCTCACATCAGCCTCTCACGAGACATCAGCCTCTCACAAGACATCAGCCACTCACGAGACATCAGCCTCTCACATCAGCCTCTCACAAGACATCAGCCACTCACGAGACATCAGCCTCTCACATCAGCCTCTCACATCAGCCTCTCGCAAGACATCAGCCTCTCACGAGACATAAGCCTCTCACATCAGCCTCTCACGAGATATAAGCCTCTCACGACACATCCGCCTCTCACATCAGCTCCTCTCACGAGACATCAGCCTCTCACATCAGCCTCTCAAGAGACACATCAGCTCCTCTCACGAGATATCAGCCTCTTATATCAGCCTCTCACATCAGCCTCTCACGAGACATTAGCCTCTCACATCAGCCTCTCACGAGACATCAGCCTCTCACACCAGCCTCTCAGAATACATCGGCCTCTCACGAGACATCAGCCTCTCACATTAGGCTCTTACGAGACATCAGCCTCTCACATCAGCCTCTCACAAGACATCAGCCTCCCACGAGACATCAGCCTCTCACGATACATCAGCCTCTCACATCAGCCTCTCACAAGACATCAGCCTCCCACGAGACATCAGCCTCTCACGATACATCAGCCTCTCACATCAGCCTCTCACTAGACATCAGCCTCTCACATCACTCTCATAAGACATAAGCCTCTCACGATACATCAGCCTCTCACGAGACATCAGCTCCTATCACCAGACATCAGCCTCTCACGAGACATCAGCATCTCACGTGACATCAGCCTCTCACAAGACAGCAGCCTCTCACATTAGCCTCTCACAAGACACATCAGCTCCTCTCACGAGACATCAGCCTCTCACGAGACATCAGCCTCTCACGAGACATCAGCCTCTCACGAGACATCAGCCACTCACGAGACATCAGCCTCTCACGAGATCAGCCTCTCACATCAGCCTCTCACATCAGCTCCCCTCACAAGACATCAGCCTCTCACAAGACAGCAGCCTCTCACATCAGCCTCTCACAAGACAGCAGCGTCTCACATTAGCCTCTCACAAGAAACATCAGCTCCTCTCACGAGACATCAGCCTCTCACGAGACATCAGCCACTCACGAGAAATCATCCTCTCACGAGATCAGCCTCTCACATCAGCCTCTCACATCAGCTCCTCTCACAAGACATCAGCCTCTCACGAGACATCAGCCTCTCACGAGACATCAGCCTCTCACATCAGCCTCTCACATCAGCCTCTCACGAGACATCAGCCTCTCACGAGACATCAGCCTCTCACATCAGCCTCTCACATTAGCTCCTCTCACAAAACATCAGCCTCTCACGAGACATCAGCCTCTCACATCAGCCTCTCATGAGTCATCAGCCTCTCACATCGGTTTCTCACGAGACATCAGCCTCTCACGAGATATCAGCTACTCTCACGGACTTCAACAACTCTCACGAGACCAGCCTCTGTCATAAGGCCTCCTCAAACGACACCAGGTTACGAAACTATCTGCTCTCTCGAGACTTCAGCTTCTCCAAACGCCATCTTTAACTCTCCTTATGAATGACAGCAATCAATATCAAGAGCAGTAATTGCCCAACTACATAAAAGTATATTAACACCATTAAAAACGCATCGGCTTAGTTTTTTAACGACAACTCGCGCAAAATTTAAAGTAACTGAAACTACTGATTTGACATTTTTTTATCCATTTACTGACCCAAACTCGCTGTTCTCTTAAACATGAGGCAATTCAGAGGCGGCTCCTCAGCAGTTGTCAACCCTAGAAGTATTAAAAAACAGTTGAACTCACTGTCATGAAGTCACAGTCATAATTAATACCGAGACTGACCCCTGCAGCAGCATTACTACGGGCTCGATATCGGTGTCTCATGCTATTGCAGAGTATCTCAAAAAATGTTTGGGGCATGGCCTTATATTCTGCCATAAGTGCCCTTTCCAGATCATTCACAGTGTAGATGCCATTCTGGCGGCCCCTTGTGTTCAGGTCATCGTAACGTTAGCTATGTGAGGCCTAGAGTTATTGTGCTGAAAGATTTCTAGATCTAGATGATTCTGGAAGAAAGGCACTGTGATGGGTCCCAGTACTTGATTGGCGTAGACGTCAGCTCTAAAAACATGATGGGGAGTATGGTGGTCGTTAGAGAATCGATCCCACAAGAGTACACTTCGTCCTCCATATGTGCCATGCTTAACTACACAGGCACCGGCACATCTTTCTCCGGGAGGACGGCAGACGTGATCTCTCTCTCTCCCTCCTATCAGCAAAAAGAGACATTAAACCCGCGCTCATAAAAAAACATCGCTGATCGCCATTCCGTCCTTGCACGACGAATATTGTGTAAGTTCCGTCAGTCTGTTGGCCCGGTGACGTCTAGTCAGGATACATTCAATGTTGGGACGTCTGTTTGGCAAACCAACGAAGCAATGACTCCGTCGTTGTAGCTTCAGGACAATGAGCTGCGGTGTCAGTTGCTGCCTAGAAGCGGTTGCGGAGACAATGGTCTTTTACTCGATGAAGCTTGACTAGTATGTGTGCCAAAGTTCAACGTAGTTCGACCATTTATAACGCCAATATTTATCAATTCGTTGTCTTGCACGTGAAGCATGCACAATTAGAAGTAAACATGACATGCATAGGAAAGTGGGTTAGCGGGACCTTCATCACTTGCACACTTTATGGGTTTGTGTAAGTAATAATAATTATCATAAAACAAAACGATGCGTATTTAATGACTGTTAGGAAATTATTTAACATCCTCCAGTCAAGTAATTCACCTAGGCCACTAGCCTTGTTCGCACTGATAACTACTAAACTAAGAATGTACAAGAATTGCGCACATCCCGTGCTTCTATGAGGTACGGCGTATTGAAGAGAGAAGAAACATACAAATTGAAATCTTTTAAATAACATGTGGGGATGAAAAATAACGTCAGGATCAGGCACAACATACTGGTCAAACATGTTAGAGAGGGTCAGGCACAACATACAGGTCAGACATGTTAGTCAGGGTCAGGTACAACATACTGGTCAAACATGTTAGAGAGGGTCAGGCACAACATACAGGTCAGACATGTTAGAGAGGGTCAGGCACAACATACAGGTCAGACATGTTAGTCAGGGTCAGGTACAACATACTGGTCAAACATGTTAGAGAGGGTCAGGCACAACATACAGGTCAGACATGTTAGTCAGGGTCAGGCACAACATACTGGTTAGACATGTTAGTCAGGATCAGGCACAACATACTGGTCTAACATGTTAGTCAGGGTCAGGCACAACATACTGGTTTGACATGTTAGTCAGGGTCAGGCACAACATACTGGTTAGACATGTTAGTCAGGGTCAGGCACAACATACTGATCAGACATGTTAGTCAGGGTCAGGCACAACATACTGGTTAGACATGTTAGTCAGGGTCAGGCACAACATAATGGTTAGACATGTTAGTCGGGGTCAGGCACAATATACTGGTCAAACATGTTAGTCAGGATCAGACAAAATGTCCTGCCAAGACGTCAACCTTAACTCCCACGTAGCCCTCCCCGTAAACGGGCTTTTTTCATGACAGTCTGGCTAACATAGTGGGAGATCGAAGTGATCCCTGCAGTAGTGAGAAACTCGCAGATGAAGCCAAGCAGCACAATCGCCTAGAAGGCATCGGTCTGCTTTCACCAGCACGCTCGGGGTGTGAGGAGAGCTACTGCAACCCGTCACTAAACGTCCTTTTGAGGACACACACACGAATATACCTACTCATTGGGGGAATTCACAACAACAACAACAACAACAACAACAACACAACATGTCTAAGAAAGATTCCTAGGATTGTTCAGGCGAACACTATCATCAACCGGGAACTACTTGCCCCGATCAATAAAAAAACACATGCACGCCATCATAAGTGGCTAATGCTGGAAATGGATCTTCAGAACTGTCTTGGTATTGACCCCAGGGAGAAACCGAAATGGAGGCCGACCTAAGACAGCTTGGAGAAGAATGTCTTAAACATTGACAAACAAGGTTGAATGTGTGGACCAAATAATGAAGGAAGAATGTGATTATTGGTAGAAAGAGGGTTTGTGATTCATTCAGCTGACACCAGTTACATGTCATCAAAAAAAAGAAAATTTGATAAATCTGTTACCTTTGAAAAGAAATATTAGGTTCTCCTATACCCACTCACTTCATTAGTCCTGATCACCAAGCCAGTGTAGACATTTGAGTCACGAACGATATCTCTGGATTCTTGGACAACAAATATTGGCTTAAACTTATAAACCATTTAAACTTGCCATGGGGTGTCTCTCGTCTGAGGTCTTGAACTCATTCTGTACTCTTCCCTTAGTTTGTGCGTATACAACTGTTGCCTTAAGCCTCTGGGAACCCGTTCTGGATATCAGATCCTCACAATATTGTTATCAAATATCATTATTCGGGATCAAGATGCTGAGCAGCGCATGAGCTGTAATGGTCAGCGACTCATAGCTGATTGCAAGCGTCAGGACCAGCGAACCATAGCTGCCAAGACCCTTCTACACCTCCACGCGGTGATCCTGGATAACAGGCTGCAGCAGGGCAGACTGACTAAGGAGAAGGAATAGAAGAGGGAATGCTAACCCGGTACTAAAAAAATGCTTGCTGAAGTCGGATGTGTTGGGCCGAAAGGTGCAAATATCGCAGCCAAGCTGTTCTGATTGTGTAACGACACACCGCATTCCGTTCTCTGGACTACATTCTGCTACTTTCCCTTTCAGTTTTTGGTAGTGGGAGATTGAGAACGAACGAAGAAGAAGAAGAAGAAGAAGAAGAAGAAGAAGAAGACGAAGAAGAAGAAGAAGAAGAAGAAAAGAAAAAGATGATTAAATCAATGAGAGAACTGACACACTGGCGAGGGAAGGTGCTGCAGACGAGCAACCAGATGTACCAGTTACATACCATCAAAAGAAAAAGATGATTAAATCAATGAGAGAACTGACACACTGGCGAGGGAAGGTGCTGCAGACGAGCAACCAGATGTACCAGTTACATACCATCAAAAGAAAAAGATGATTAAATCAATGAGAGAGCTTGCAACACCAATACAAGATGACTATCACAATATAAGTAGACAAGAGCAGATTGTCATACTGCGACTCAGAACAGGACCCAACCGACTCCGCATCCACATGTATACCAAATTTAGGATTGGAAGTTCAAGTATGTGAACATGTGGACAGGCAACTCAGACCGCGGAGCATATACTTCAGGACTGTGCAGAGTATGAGATACTGAGGCGGACATACTGGCCAAGAGAAACAACACTGGAAGAGAAAGTATATAGACCTATATGTGAACTGCAGAAGACAGCGAGGTTCATGCAAGAGACAGCTTTGCAGATGTAGACATACTTCAAGCGGCACAAGCCAGTGAGGTTCATTCAAGAGACAACTTTTCAGATGTAGACATGCTCCAAGCTACAAAAGAAAGTGTGGTTCATACAAGAGACAACTGTGCAGATATAGACATACTCCAAGCTACAGAAGACAGTGAGGTTCTTACAAAAGACAACTTTTCAGATGCAGACATACTCCAATGAACGAAAGAAGAAGAAGAAAGTTCAGCTGACCATGGTCATCAATCTCTTTCCATCATCCGATTCTGAATAGGTTGAGATCATTCGTCAAGGAAAAATGACATGGGATAAAGTTGTAGTCAAACATGGACAATAACATGTAATTACAAAGAAACGCCAACACAAAGGTACAAATGTTACTAACATAACTGTGTTTCAACACACAGCTCTCACTGGAAATTCGTATATTTAAAAAAAAATAATGCCAATGTATAAGGAACAATAAGTTATTGATACCCTTAATGTACTATCAATACACGGAAGTACTGTAGAATATGGTGTGTATGTGAACGCTAACTAGAATTTGAAAGGATCAAAGAAAACGTCTGTTTGGAGAAATCTGTGCAGTCTACACAATGTTTATTCATTTCACATTAACGTCGTCATGAAAACAGAAGCATGTACAACAATTCAAGCTGGCTGGTTAATGAATTATTCAGGTAATGTATAAATTTCAACAGCACGTATTTCTGAACGCGCTATAAAAGTAACAACGTTTGAATTGAAACACCTCAACTCATTTATTTACCTTTTACCCCTTGAGAATAGCAAAGGTAGCACAGCCTTTGGTAGAATGCTCTCGATGGTCTGGGCACGTCGTGGCATCAGCGTCAAGACCAAACTCAAAGTCTACCGTGCAACCATCATTCCAACCCTGCTATACGCTTGCGAAAGCTGGACTGTATACTCTGGACATGCAAGGAGGTTAAACCACTTCCACACAGGTTGCCTGAGGCGAATATTCCACATCCGATGGCAAGATCGTGTCACTGACATCGAGGTTCTCTCGAGGGCTAACATGCCCAGTATCCATGCACTGCTAGAAAAAGCACGACTAGGATGGGCCAGACACCTCGTCCGTATGTCAGACGAGCGGCTCCCAAAGAAGATTCTCTACGGCGAGCTGAGAGAGGGATGGCGCGAGAGTGGCGCCCAAAGAAACGTTTTAAAGACGGTCTGAAGATCTCACGAAAAAGTTGCGAGATAGACAGCGACACCTGGGAATGTCTTGCGAAAAACAGATCTGACTGGAGAAGCGCAGTCAAATCAGGTGTAGCAGCTGGTGAAGATGACCGTGTTGTGAAAGCCCAGAACAGACGCGAGACGCGGAAATCCCGAGCAGGGGGGACACCATCCCCTTCTACAACCCTCGTGTGCCCGATATGTAGCAGATGTTTTCGTGCTCGCATTGGCCTGTTCAGCCACATGCGCACCCACACCCAACAAGGAAATCTGTGACAAGGATGATGTCGGCGGTCCTCATCGACAACGATGGACAGCTATTATTATTACCCCTTGAGAGAAACGGAAGTTCCCCAATTGTTCATTACTGAAGAAATGCGCATGCGCATAGTTGTGAGTGTTCTAGATGCTCTATTTCCAAGTTGGTCATTGTTCCTAGTACGAGGGGTGTTTAGATAAAACCGGACCTAACTGCAACAAGTGAACATACGTACGATGCGCATGATGACGTCGCTTCTGCAGTAAACAACATATACCAACCGTCAAGTTTGCACAAGTTAATTATCCCCCGACTCATAGTTTCCTCAGCAGACCGTTGAAAACATGACAGAGTTAATCATCGAGCGGTGATTCGGTTTCAAACAGCTGAAGGATGTCGACCAGTTGACATGCATCACAGAATGCAGGCAGTGTATGGTGACTCAAATTGCTGCATCAATTTTGGCGATGGCGGCTTCTGATTCAACAATTTGCGCATGACCTGGTCTCGGAAGATTTTTCGTCAACTCACGTCCTTCTTTAAACATCGTTGTTCAGTTCCTCACTGTTGTCTTCGACACACTTTATCACCATACACTGACTGCATTCTGTAATGAATGTCAACTGGTCGACTTTCCTCAGCTGTTAGAAACCGAATCACCGCTCGCTGATCAACTCTTCCGTATCACACCCGCCATGTTTTCACCGGTCTGCTGAGGAAACTATCAGTCAAAGGATAATGCATTTTTGGAAACTTGACGGTTGGTATGTGGTGTTTACACCAGAAGCGACGTCATCATGCGCATCGTACGTATGTTCACTTGGTGCAGTTAGGTGCAGTTAATTTGAACACGCCTCGTATGTTCTGGTCAGTTTAGGAATTATACTCGTGGCTTGGATGTTCTCTTTCTCATTTGTCTGTGCGCATATGATTTACTCTAAACATAACAACAGTTTGAGAAACGTTTGATTTCAAGTTTTTGATTTAGCCTGATCAGTGCGTGAGCTGTGGCGATCAGCGACCAATAGCTGACTGCTAGCGTGAGGGTCAGCGACCAATAGCTGACTGCTAGTGTCAGGTTCAGTGACCAATATCTGGCTGCTAGCGTCAGGTTCAGTGACCAATAGCTGGCTGCTAGCGTCAGGCCCAGCGACCAATAGCTGACCGATAGTGTCAAGGTCAGCGAACAATACCTGGCTGCTAGCGTCAGGTTCAGTGACCAATAGCTGGCTGCTAGCGTCAGGTTCAGTGACCAATAGCTGACCGATAGTGTCAAGGTCAGCGACCAATACTTGGCTGCTAGCGTCAGGTTCAGTGACCAATAGCTGGCTGCTAGCGTCAGGCCCAGCGACCAATAGCTGACCGATAGTGTCAAGGTCAGCGAACAATACCTGGCTGCTAGCGTCAGGTTCAGTGACCAATAGCTGACTGCTAGTGTCAGGCCCAGCGAACCAGAGCTGCCAAGACATGTCTACACCTCAACGCGGTGATCCTGGACAACAGGCTGAGAATGAGCATACCTGCCAAGAAGAAGTTCTCGATAAGGGTAGTCATCCTGCTACTTCGAAACTTCTACTGAAGACGGACATGTCAGACCGAAAGCTGCAAATATCGCCGTCAAGCTGTAAACTACGACACAGCACATTCTGTTTTCCGAACTACATTATGCTACTAGCAAAGACTTTTCATCGAGAGAACGAACGAAGAAGAAGAAGATTCAATCTTACCTATACAATATTTGGAATGCTGGTTTCAAACAGGCAGGTTAAGCCTGCTGCCAGGTAGTCGAAGGTTGTGCACAGTAGGCTCTGTTCTGATTGTGTAACGTTTACTCCCTTTATGTTACTGCACCTGGGGGAGAAATATTGAGTATTGGGTATGCATTTCATTGTTTAGAATTTTACCCGGACAGTGGCTAACAACCTAATTTCAAGGATTCTTTTACGCAGCTAGAGTGTACACGGTATATCTGAGTTTTCGATGATCTCCGAGATGACTATACACTTGATCTCAGCTAACTTGAGACCAGGGAAAGCTTGACTCGGTGGAACTCGTAGTCTCGCCGTTTCCCGTTCTCGTACCTTTAGATGTGCTCGCGTTTAGCTCTCAGCTATGGCAACCCGTCCCTGTTCACCTGATTCAATCTGAACATGACGATATAAACTTTTAGTAAAACTTCTAGATTAATGGGTGCCTGAATGGTTTCAATGCCTGCCTGTTAACAAGGAAGGCAGCGGATCGAATCCCAATTACAAGTTGACGTCTGACAGCGTACGAAGAAGAAGAAGAAGAAGAATCCCAATTAAGGCATATGTTGTTTTTCTATTTGGGGTGAAATAAACACGTATAGTCAGCACACGACGTGGCAACAGCAGTGGCGAAGCGGCCTATAGTCCTCTGCATGATAACTTATAGACTCCCTCAGTAATGGACATAAATCGTATAACAATTTTGTTGTTGTTACTACTTTTGTTGTTGTAGCTGTCGTAATTTCTGTTAATGTTGTTATTGCTGTTGTTGTTCTTGCTCCTCTTGTTGCTTATTTAAATACAATTTTGTTTAGTAAAGCTGATTGTATTTACAGTAAGATCTGACCATTTTAGTAAGGTTTACCCATACCATACAGCTTGCGTGCTCTGCTGTCTACCCATGCATACACCGACGGTTCTGTAACAAACAAAACACAGAACGGAGGGGCAGGAGCATTTCTGAACCTACCAAATGGCAGAAAAATAACACTGTCATTCGCTACTGGAAACTACACAAGCAATTTCAGAGCGGAGGCAGAGCCATTAAGGGCGGCAGTGGAAGAAATGATGACAGGTAAAAGGAATGAAAGCCACATAGTCCTGCTTACAGATGCCCTGGCCGTAGTCACAGCACTAAAAAGCCAGCACAATACTGAACTTAATGATCTAAGAGCAGTACTCTGTCAACTATGCCAGCAGTCCGCACCAAAAAGGGTAGTTGTGCAGTGGGTCCCATCCCACTGCAACATCCAAGACAATGAGGAGGCAGACAGACTGGCAAAAGAAGGTGCAAGACTACCACAATCAGATACTAGTATGACATATGAAGAGTCAAAACGGCTTATTTAGAGCTAGATACATGACCAAATGGGAAACCGAACATACTGGATACACAAAAAACGATGCCTATTACCAGTTGAACAGAAAAGAGCAGGTCGTGGTCTTCAGACTTCGCACAGGCCACAATAGACTGAGGTGCCACCTATTCAACAAATTGACGATAGGTCGCACTGACGAATGCTCGTGTGGTACCGGTAAAATGACCGCTGAGCATTTGCTGCAAAACTGCCCGACATACGAGGATCAGAGAAAGCAGATGTGGCCATCAGCAGTGACAACACTAGACAAGCTCTATGGCAGTGTCGACAGCCTCAGGATGACGGCTGCTTTTTTCGAAAAAATTAAGGTTCATGTCTGACTGCGTACGAAGAAGAAGAAGAAGAAGAAGAAGTTTCTGTGCATACATTGTAAGTCTCTGTCCAAACGAGTAAAATTACACTTATCAAATTGCTTGGATGCTTTTATGTCCATTAGTTGTACTACTTTAGGCAAACCTTTTGGCCGATTCGTAAATTATATTCGCGTCAGACTGAACTATCATGGCTGCTTATCAATCAATGACTCATAATCGTATACCTAAAATCGGTTGCATGAGGTAGCGGAGTTTAACTCGCCAACCATCAATCCATTTATTTGTCCACTTCCGCACCGAAGAGCCGGTTCTCAGACCGGACCTCACGTCGTAGAAGCCGGCAAAATGGATTAACCAAAGATGTCCACGGTATTCGATACCGTCCGTCAACAATGTTCATAGGTCGCCCTCCAACAGAACCCATTTGTCGTTTGGCGAGTGTTGACACAACGGGCAAGCAATGGGCGCAGTAAATATGGTTCTAAACCCGAGATGGACATTCTGGAAGGATCTATGTCAGTGAGTACACAGGGATAACAAATATGCATCTGTTAAAGGCGCATATGTTTCCAACACGTGAAGATAGATTGCTCATATAGTACATTGTGATGTGAGACATCATTATCTTCGTCTTGTCTTTTATTTTACTACTTTCTCTTCTTTCTTGTCGTCTTTTTATTGTTATGCCTGTTCTTGTAGCTACTCCATGTTTTTGTACTACTTATAGGGGACAGCGTGGGCTAGCGGTGAAGTGACACGGCTCACAACCCGAAGTGGCTGAGTTCGCTCCCCATTCACAGCACTGGCGTTACCACGGGGAAGCAAACTTTTAGACAATATAGAAGGAAGCCGACAGATGCAAAATAAAAAACATAGCGCAACGCATACCGCTTTGGGGAATAGAGAAATAAGGCTAACGGGGAAAAAAACACAACAAATTCATGTTGTTGTATTACTTCCTGTTCATGTACTACTTCCTGTTTTTGTATTACTTCCTGTTTGTGTAATATTTCCTGTTTTGTACTTCTTCCTGTTTTTGTAAACAACTACCTGGTTTTGTGCTAATACCTTTTCTTGTAAACTACTTCCTGTTCTTTGTCTACTTCCTGTTCTTTTACTTTTTGTTCTTTTACATCCTGTTCCTGTATTACTTACTGTTCATTGACTACTTTCTGTTCTTGTACTATTTCTTGTTCTTTGACTACGTTCTGTTCTTTGACTACGTTCTGTTCTTTGACTACGTTCTGTTCTTTGACTACGTTCTGTTCTTGTGCTATTTCCTGTTCTTGTGCTACTTTCTGTTCTTGTGCTACTTTCTGTTCTTGTGCTACTTTCTGTTCTTGTGCTATTTCTTGTTCTTTGACTACGTTCTGTTCTTGTGCTACTTTCTGTTCTTGTACTATTTCTTGTTCTTTGACTACGTTCTGTTCTTGTGCTACTTTCTGTTCTTGTACTATTTCTTGTTCTTTGACTACGTTCTGTTCTTGTGCTACTTTCTTTTCTTGTACTATTTCTTGTTCTTTGACTACGTTCTGTTCTTTGAATACGTTCTGTTCTTTGTCTATTTCCTGTTTTTGTGCTACTTTCTGTTCTTGAACTATTTCCTGTTTTTGTGCTACTTTCTGTTCTTGTACTATTTCCTGTTTTTGTGCTACTTTCTGTTCTTGAACTATTTCCTGTTTTTGTGCTACTTTCTGTTCTTGTACTATTTCCTGTTTTTGTGCTACTTTCTGTTCTTGAACTATTTCCTGTTTTTGTGCTACTTTCTGTTCTTGTACTATTTCCTGTTTTTGTGCTACTTTCTGTTCTTGAACTATTTCCTGTTCTTGTGCTACTTCCTGTCCTTGTGCTACTCTCTGAGCTTGAACTACAAACTGTTCTTAACACTTCTCCCTGTTATTCTTATTTTCGACTCCATGTTTCTCCTTACCAAACTGTAGGTCACTATTGCAATGTACACCTTATTATAATCAAAGAATCGATAGAACACACTTTGCTAAATGCTGATATTATCATGTTTAGACTCAATCAAAGACTCGACAGGACACACTTTGCTAAATGCTGATATTATCATGTTTAGACTCAATCAAAGAATCGATAGAACACACTTTGCTAAATGCTGATATTATCATGTTTAGACTCAATCAAAGACTCGACAGGACACACTTTGGTAAATGCTGATATTATCATGTTTAGACTCAATCAAAGACTCGACAGGACACACTTTGGTAAATGCTGATATTATCATGTTTAGACTCAATCAAAGACTCGACAGGACACACTTTGCTAAATGCTGATATTATCATGTTTAGACTCAATCAAAGAATCGATAGAACACACTTTGCTAAATGCTGATATTATCATGTTTAGACTCAATCAAAGACTCGACAGGACACACTTTGGTAAATGCTGATATTATCATGTTTAAACTCAATCAGAGACTTGAAGGGACACACTTTGCTAAATGCTGATATTATCATGTTTAGACATCAAAGAATCGATAGAACACACTTTGCTAAATGTTGATATTATAATGTTTAGACTCAATCAAAGACTCGACAAGACACACTTTGGTAAATGCTGATATTATCATGTTTAAATTCAATCAAAAACTCGACGAGACACACTTTGATAAATACTGATATTATCATGTTTATATTCAATCAAAGACTCTAAAGTACACACTTTTCTAAATGCTGATATTATCATGTTTACTGAATCAACCACTCTAAGGGACACACTTTGCTAAATGCTGATATTATCATGTTTAGACTCAATCAAAGACTTACCTCGCAGTAGGTAAGTCCTGTTCCCATGTGCACTGCATAATTAGACTGAAAATTCAGCCTAGAAGCTTTGTCATGTGTAATAAAGACTTTACCCACTCTGATAGTCGACCATTTAATAGCTAAGGTTTAGCCCTCCGTGTATCACTTGCCTTCTTTCTAATCTCCAGCGAAGAATATTTCCGCGATATGGACGGATGTCATTTGATAATATAACACATATAATCCTTGGCTTCGCCCCGCTCCTTACGGGCCATAGATACGCCTATGTTACCGGAGTGTGAAGTGAGAGATGAGCCACGACACACAACGTTAGTAGTCACCCCCCCCCCCCACCCCCCTCACCCCTACGCTGACTTGCGGTAAACCTGTTTACGGAAAAGACTTCGGGAGTAAGCCCGGAGGACAAATCTGTATCCTGTGCTTTTTCCAGGCCTCTCTATTTATATCTTGCCACTGGTCAAGGGTAGCTCAGGACCAGAGAGTGAGGTTGACAAAAGGCGCAGAGTCTTCCTCACTTTAATCCGAACCACCGCCAAGTCACCCATTTCAGCGGACACAGCAAGAGAAAAGACTGTCCACACGGCTGAACAAAGAGAGTGGTCTTCATCACTTGTGATGGACGAACATCATGGACACAGAAAGAGAAAAGACTCTCCAGACGGCCGAACAAAGAGAGTGGTCTCCATCACTTGTGATGGACGAACATCATAGACACAGCAAGAGAAAAGACTGTCCATCAGGCTGAACAAAGAGAGTGGTCTTCATCACTTGTGATGGACGAACATCATGGACACAGCAAGAGAAAAGACTGTCCATCAGGCTGAACAAAGAGAGCGGTCTTCATCACTTGTGATGGACGAACATCATGGACACAGCAAGAGAAAAGACTGGTCATCAGGCTGAACAAAGAGAGTGGTCTTCATCACTTGTGATGGACGAACATCATGGACACAGCAAGAGAAAAGACTGTCCATCAGGCTGAACAAAGAGAGCGGTCTTCATCACTTGTGATGGACGAACATCATGGACACAGCAAGAGAAAAGACTGTCCATCAGGCTGAACAAAGAGAGTGGTCTTCATCACTTGTGATGGACGAACATCATGGACACAGCAAGAGAAAAGACTGTCCATCAGGCTGAACAAAGAGAGCGGTCTTCATCACTTGTGATGGACGAACATCATGGACACAGTAAGAGAAAAGACTGTCCATCAGGCTGAACAAAGAGAGCGGTCTTTATCCCTTGTGATGGACGAACATCGTGTGAAGTTATAGCAGAGGGTCTTCCTTACTTACTTTCCGTGTCCCAGGCATTACTTCATACATCAAACTTCCACATGGAGTGTCCTGCCGTTTCCAAGCAGAAGGTTGTCCATACTGCAAGTCTTCGGGAGGTTTGGATTAATCAACAGATTGTCTGGATCTTGTGTTGCTCCACATTCCCATGTCTTATCCTCCATGTATCCCCATCCTTTTATGTTTTTCCTGCATCGTGATACCGCAGTTCAAAATCATTTTGTGGATTCCATGTTGCTTAAGACAAGTGATGTCCAGGCGCAGGTTCCTCCCGTAACTCGATTCAGGGGACATCCGTCACCTCTGTCTACCTTCCGATGCGGCGTTTTCCAGGACTAGTCTGTAGAGGCTGAGTTGACTGTAAGAAACATTTGTTTTTGATTGTAGTCTTCCATTGCATGAGAACTGCTTAGGCGTTGAAAGGATTAGCCGATTAAAAATCGTTTTCAGAGAATGCGTGCCTGCTTTATTAGTTGGAATCTTCGTGGGGGCTTACTCATGTTCCCCGACAGATGGAGAGAGAAAGTGAGAAAATAGAGATAGGTGGGAAAACTAGAGAAGAGGCCCATATAAATGACTAGAATAGCATCGTTAGAGACCTTTCAGAGAACATGTCTAGACACATCGCTCTCTGGAAGAGTTGATCAATTATGATAAAGTTGACAATTTTGGAAAGTTCCTGTCGCTTCTTCTCTCATTCTTTCTTTACACATTCTCTCTCTCTCTCTTTATCTCTTTCTTTCTTTCTCTCTCTTTCTTTTTCTTCTCTGTCTTCTTTTTATTTATACTATATTCGTCCTATATTTCTCTGTCTCTTCTTGCCTTTAAACCACACTCCGCCTCTCTGTCTGTCTCTTCTTTTCTTTATATTATATTCCACCTCGCTTTTTCCCTCTATCTCTTCTTTACTCTGTCTATTCTTTTCTCTAGCCCAGTTTCCCTTTCACTCTCTCTCTCTCTCTCTCTCTCTCTCTCTCTCTCTCTCTCTTTCTGTGTTTTCTCAATTCACTTGAAGGAACACAACAATATGAGAAAAGCAAACTCATGTAGCCACTACCTCCCCATTCCCTCCTCACAGAACAGCATGTATCAGTATTTAAGGAAAGCGTGTAAGGAACCATTAAAAAAATATATTGACTTGTTTTATAGTAGTTTTCGGTGATTCGATTTTGGGTCATTTTGATCATAGCCGAAAATGTAGGGAACGTCGCTTTGATATTACCGAAAGTACAGTGAACGAAAGTTAAATCTTACCGAAAGTACAAGGAACAAAAGTTAAATCTTACCAAAAGTACAGTGAAGGAAAGTTAAATCTTACCGAAAGTACAAGGAACAAAAGCTAAATCTTACCGAAAGTACAATGAACAAAAAGTTAAATCTTACCGAAAGTACAATGAACAAAAGTTAAATCTTACCGAAAGTAAAATGAACAAAAGTGAAATCTTACCGAAAGTACAATAAACAAAAGTGAAATCTTACCGAATGTACAGTGAAGGAAAGTTAAATCTTACCGAAAGTACAATGAACAAAAGTTAGATCTTATCGAAAGTGCCTTTGAACAAAAGTTAGATCTTACCGAAAGTGCAGTAAAAGAAAGTTAGATCTTACCTTCTTCTTCTTCTTCATCGATCAACTAATGCTGTGTTTCTAGTCCAGTGAGGTTCACGATCAACTGACGCTGTGCTTCTAGTCCGGTGAGGCTCACGATCAACTGACGCTGTGCCTCTAGTCCAGTGAGATTCACGATCAACTGACGCTGTGCCTCTAGTCCAGTGAGGTTCACGATCAACTGACGCTGTGCCTCTAGTCCAGTGAGGTTCACGATCAACTGACGCTGTGCCTCTAGTCCGGTGAGGCTCACGGTCAACTGACGCTGTGCCTCTAGTCCAGTGAGGTTCACGATCAACTGACGCTGTGCCTCTAGTCCGGTGAGGCTCACGATCAACTGACGCTGTGCCTCTAGTCCGGTGAGGTTCACGATCAACTGACGCTGTGCCTCTAGTCCAGTGAGGTTCACGATCAACTGACGCTGTGCCTCTAGTCCAGTGAGGTTCACGATCAACTGATGCTGTGCCTCTAGTCCAGTGAGGTTCACGATCAACTGATGCTGTGCATCTAGTCCAGTGAGGTTCACGATCAACTGACGCTATGCCTCTAGTCCAGTGAGGTTCACGATCAACTGACGCTGTGCCTCTAGTCCAGTGAGGTTCACGATCAACTGATGCTGTGCCTCTAGTCCAGTGAGGTTCACGATCAACTGATGCTGTGCCTCTAGTCCAGTGAGGTTCACGATCAACTGATGCTGTGCCTCTAGTCCAGTGAGGTTCACGATCAACTGACGCTATGCCTCTAGTCCAGTGAGGTTCACGATCAACTGACGCTGTGCCTCTAGTCCAGTGAGGTTCACGATCAACTGATGCTGTGCCTCTGGTCCAGTGAGGTTCACGATCAACTGATGCTGTGCCTCTGGTCCAGTGAGGTTCACGATCAACTGATGCTGTGCCTCTAGTCCAGTGAGGTTCACGATCAACTGATGCTGTGCCTCTAGTCCAGTGAGGTTCACGATCAACTGATGCTAGGTTTCTAGTCGGGTGAGGTTCACGATCAACTGATGCTAGGCTTCTAGTCCAGTGAGGTTCACGATCAACTGACGCTATGCCTCTAGTCCAGTGAGGTTCACGATCAACTGATGCTGTGCTTCTAGTCCAGTGAGGTTCACGATCAACTGATGCTGTGCTTCTAGTCTGGTGAGGTTCACGATCAACTGATGCTGTGCTTCTAGTCTGGTGAGGTTCACGATCAACTGATGCTGTGCGCTAGTCCGGTGAGCTTCGCGAAGGAGACTGTGCGTTTCAGGTCTTCGCCGGTCTCCCACAGATTTTCGAGTATGGTCACTCCCCAGGTCAGACTGCCTCTCTTTGGTCTGCATAGGTCGGGCAGTCCTGCAGAATATGTTTTGGTGTTTGCTTTGGTGCTCCACAATCACATGTGGCAGTGTCTCTGACACCCATTCTGTGGAGGTGGGCCTTGAGTCTGCAATGTCCCGTTCTGAGTCTCAAGATCTTTGTCTGACCATCTCTGCCAAGTTTATCTATGCTGTCATTTTCTGGCTTGTATTCTTTGTGCTTATCTCAACTTACATTTTACCGAACGCGTAGTGAACGGCAATCCGATCTTACACGACATACCAGTTATTAATTATATTTAGTTAAGATCCTGAAATATCTTGCAACTTGTAATCCTGGTATTCAATCAGACATTGGATGTCTTATGCCAGGTAGCCAAATGACGTTTTCATTCACATCCGTCCTTTGCCTTGGAGAACCACGTCGTAACAAGAACATATCGCAGGTCGACTCTCCATCTTATTGAGGGACGTCCTGGAGGCCATTGAGAGTTGTAGGGCCACCAGTATATAACCATGTGTGTCCATCGGACGTCAGACAGGCGTATAATATGACTAGCCCATCTATGTGTTCATCAGATGTCAGACAGGCGTATAACATGACTCGCCCATCTATGTGTCCATCGGATGTCGGACAGGCGTATAACATGACTCGCCCATCTATGTGTCCATCGGATGTCAGACAGGCGTATAACACGACTCGCCCATCTGTGTGTCCATCGGATGTCAGACAAGCGTATAACATGACCAGCCCATCTGTGTGTCCATCAGTTATCAGACGGGCGTATAACATGACCAGCCCATCTGTATTTCCATCGGATGTCAGAAAAGCGTTTAACATGACCCACCCATCTGTATTTCCTATATATCGCTGTATCCACGACGTCAATGAAAGAGGTCTGACGCATGTCTGCTGTGTATGCGATCTCGTGGTGAGACTGACATTGTTCCTCGCTCCATCGCTCGTTGGGTCACTCGAATTCTTTCTGCATTTGTTGGTCGGAGGTTCCAGACCTCACAGCCATGTAGCATGGCAGGAATGACATTCCAGTTTTCGAATTTTTAAAGTTTGATGCCGTTACATGGCCATATTTATTTTTACCAACAGCACAATAAGGTTGATGGGGCTTACATTACCCGGCCATCTTTACGCTACAAGATAACTCCGGTACTCAATTTTTGAGGTTGGATCTACCTCAAGAGTCATTTTGGGATCGGGAGAAATCTCACACCCCCTGCAGCCGAACCCCGATCGCCCAGTCAGGAGACGATCGCCCTAACCACTACGATATCTAGGTCCCATCAATTATGTACCATTTAACCTGCAGAAAACGAATGTGTTGGACCGAAAGGTGCAAAAATTGCAGTCAAGCTGCAAACTAGCGCCACAACACAGTGCGTTTTCTGGACTGCATTAGGTTACTTGCAAAGCCCTGTTCATGACTTGGTAGCGGGAATGAGAGAACCAAACGCACAATAAGAAGGCTCCACCATTTATATATTTCAGCTCTTGGAAACGTGTCCCTTACGTACAATACAAACGCTCAATCGAAACTGACAACTCTTCGCTGACAACATGACATTTTGAGACGTGCCTCGCGATGTCGCGTGGACTTACTGTTAGACTGAACTGTGTTGTAGTTACCTCTATTGAGGGCGTGCTCGCGACCTGTGAGCAGATGTTGCCCTTTCAGTGAGTGTGCGGAAGGGCACGACAACCTGGAGGGAGATATACTTTCCCCGGTCGCTGGGAGTTCTCTCAACTTTACACGTGTTCCAGTGATGAGGCGTTGATGGTTTACACACAAGCTCAACCTGGTTTTGTTTTCATCAACATGCGTTGTTCATTTCCTAAGCATGTCATAAAACATGATTGAAGATGACTGTGTTTGTGGATAGCAACCTCATTATATGAACACTACCGGTTATAATCTGATACTGCAAGAACTCGGCTACAGCATTTCTGTGCAGGGACAAGTTGCGTTCAAAACCTGTTTTAAATTGGAACGAATAGACAACCGGTTGCAACTGATTGAAAGGTAATAATGATCGCCAAGGCGTCTGAGGCCCGTTGCTCACAGGTCGCGAGCACGCCCTCAATAGAGGTAACTACAACACAGTTAAGTCTAACAATAGGTCCACGCGACATCGCGAGGCACGTCTCAAAATGTCATGTTGTCAGCGAAGAGTTGTCAGTTTCGATTGAGCGTTTGTCTTGTATGTAGGGGACAAGTTTCCAAGAGTTGAAACACATAAATGGTGCAGCCTTCTTTTTGTACGTTCGTTCTCTCATTCCCGTTACCAAGTCATGAACAGGGCTTTGCAAGTAACAGAATGTAGTCCAGAGAACGCACTGTGTTGTGTCGCTAGTTTACAGTTTGACTGCGATATTTGCACCTTTCGGTCCAACACATTCATTTTCTGCAGGTTAAATGGTACAAAATTGGGGGAATCTAAATATCGTAGTGGTTAGGGCGATGGTCTCCCAACTTAGAGATCGGGGTTCGGGCTGCAGTTGGTGTGAGATTTTTCCCGGTTCCAAAATGACTCTTGAGGTAGATCCATCCTCAAAAATTGAGTCATCTTGTAGCGTAAAGATGGCCGGGTAATGTAGACTCCATCAACCTTATTGTGCTGTTGGTCAAGATAAATATAGCCGTGTAACTGCATCAAACTTTAACAAATCGAAAACGGGAATGTCATTCCTGCCATGATACATGGCTGTGAGGTCTGGAACCTCTGACCAACAAATGCAGACAGACTTCGAGTGACCCAACGAGCGATGGAGCGAAGAAGACTGTCAGTCTCACCACGAGACCTCATATACAGCCCTGAAATTAGGCGCCAGACCTCGGCCACATCTATGACCCAATGCTGTGGCGTGTTTCCAGGCCTCGTCTACGGCGTAAAAAGAGATTGATATCTGCTGGACCCATATTCTGCGGGGATGGCTTCTTCTGCGTGTCCATCCGGTCAAAGGAAGACCTTTGGCTCCGAGGAACGACTTATGTAGTATTTTGTAGGCCAGGGTTTCCTGATCCTGCCGTACAACATGACCGAAAGAAGAAACTCGGCGCCGGTCAAGTGTTTCTGAGATTGGGTAGAGGCCTGTTTTAGCGGAGACCTCCACGTTGCGGGTGTAGCCATACCATTGGATGCCCAGGATACGCCACTGGTTGTGCATATGAAATCGACATGTCAGTTTCAGCAATGTCCAAGTTTCGGAGCCGTAGATCCGGATTCTTGTTTCAAGGGAGATCTTGCCATTGCTCCACACACATCGGAGGTCGTGCTTAGCAGTCGCAGCTAGTCCGATCCGCATTGCCATGTCGAGACCGCTGCGCCCATCTGGTGATTGTGAGAGGCTCACGTTAAAACAGCCGGCTACAGGGTGTCCAGATTGGAGTGAAGAGATGTATGATGGTGAAGCGGAGCAACAGTCGCTCACGGAGCAGAGGGGTGTAAATGTGTAAATAGTGTACTCGTAAGCTAACACATTTTAAGAAAAATTAATAAAAAGAACCAAATGAAGGCAACAATAGCCTGTTTTCGAGATCGCAGTTTCAAAAAGTTTTCCAATGCTATTTGCGGTAGAACGAATACGGCCACTGTTATCTTTCTAGTATTTGGTTAAATAGACTTTAGAAGGTCGTGTATGTTTCTGGCAACCTCATTTTGTAAAATCATTGCTATTCAAGCCACCAGTGTAAGTGTTAGGATACCGGATTCCTGAAAGAAGGCGAGCTATTGTAACGGTCTATGCTTTACATGCGGTTAGAATGGGAAATAAATAAATAAATAGTCTACACTGTTTGCAGTTTAGTAACCTCTAGTTGCTCATTATTTACACCATAATCCTCATCAACATCATCAACATCATCAACATCATCAACATCATCAACATCATCAACATCGTCAACATCATCAACATCATCAACATCATCCACATCATCAACATTAATATCCTCATTGCTATCGTTATCAACAGCTTAGGCAGTCCGGAGACTGATGTGTAAGTCTTCCGATCATGTCACGTCACTGTCCTCTGTTAGTCCCGACACTAGTGTGGAAGTCTTCTGATCATGTCACGTCAACGTCCTATTAGACAATCCGGAGACTGGTGTTGAAGTCTTCTGATCATGTCACGTCAACGTCCTATTAGACAATCCGGAGACTGGTGTTGAAGTCTTCTGATCATGTCACGTCAACGTCCTATTAGACAATCCGGAGACTGGTGTTGAAGTCTTCTGATCATGTCACGCCACTGTCCTCTGTTAGTTTGGAGACTGGTATTGAAGTCTTCTGATCATGTCACGTCACTGTCCTCTGTTAGTCAGGAGACTAGTATTGAAGTCTTCTGATCATATCACGCCACTGTCCTCTGTTAGTCAGTCCGGAGACTAGTGTTGAAGTCTTCCGATCATGTCACGTCACTGTCCTCTGTTAGTCTGGAGACTGGTGTTGAAGTCTTCCGATCATGTCACGTCAACGTCCTATTAGACAATCCGGAGACTGGTGTTGAAGTCTTCTGATCATGTCACGCCACTCACCTCTGTTAGTTTGGAGACTGGTATTGAAGTCTTCTGATCATGTCACGCCACTGCTCTATATTTTTCCAGAGACTGGTGTTGAAATCGTCTGATCGTGTCACGCGACTGCACTCTTTTAGTCAGTCCGTAGAATGGTGTCAAAGTTTTCTGATTATTTCACAATATTATCCTCTGTTAGTCAGTCCGTAGACTGGTGTTGAAGTCTTTCCATCATGTCACGCTTTTGTCATATATATATATCCACATACATACATGCTTTCTTTCCATGTCATCATGCATGCGTGTTCCGAAAAGTCCAATTGAGATGGACTGGCCACCTGAACCTTCAGTTAAGCGTACGTCTCCCAAACAGACTTCTGTATTACACATCGAGTGAAGGAAGACGACCACATGGGCTTCCAAGAAAGCTTTTCAAGGCTAGTCTGAAGGAATCTTTTGGCTGCTTTCAAATAGGCACTGACATCTGGGAACACCTGACTCAACGTTGTTCATCTAGGAAACGTGGACAGCGTGGCCTTGTGGTTAAGTGGCACGGCTCCCAATCTGAAGGTGCTGGGTTCGATCCCCATCACAGCACCGGCTGTTACCCTGGGGAAGCAAACCCTTAGAATATGCATAAGGAAGCAGACCTTACATAAAATGCATGCTGAAGTCGGATGCACTGGGCTGACAGGCGCAAAATAAAAACCAGTGCAACGCACACCACCTTTGGAATTAGAGATATAAGGCGAACGCAAAAAAAAAAAAAAAAATCTAGGAAACGTGCGGTCAAAATGGGATTCCGTGTGCAGACAAACCTGGATACATTGGCGATCGGAAAGTTTAGAGCAGAGGGAATGCCAGGACCAGCTGCAGACGAGGTTTGTCAGTCAGGGAATACAGCTTCATGAGTTCGCTTTCCCTTGGTCGATAACTAACAGGCCGACAGACACAAGAATACACACACATTTACACACCCCCGCGCACGTACGCACACATACACATACACACGTACGCATGCATTCACACACATACACACGCATGCACGCACACACGCACACACACACACGCACGCACACACACACACACATACGCACGCACGCACACACACACACACACGCACGCACACACACACAACATATTCCCCGTCGTAGAGGACGCTTTGACTAAAAGTGCGCTTCGAAGTCAAGGACGACAACCAATTTGAACATGCAAAATTTTGAAGAAGAAAAATAATAAACATAAAAATAATCATATTCACCTACCTTACCTGATGTTTTCTATGCTGCTGAGCGATAGCTAGATCGTTTAAAAAATTTATGGTCTGAATTGTTTATATTAGAGACACAGAAAGTTCACTCCCAAAGTTAACCACTCGCCTACCGGTTGGGGCTACAACTGGTGCTGCCAGGTCTTTTAGTTTTGGATGTAAACTTTTACTGTCACTTAATAATGTTCTTTTAAAATCAGAGTAGGGGGTGGGTGGTGGGTGGTGGTGGTCTATTCACAGACCTTTGTCTTTTCCAGACTTATGGTGAGCCCAAACTGAGTTCACTCAACGGCCATTATATCTATCTATCTATCTATCTATCTATCTATCTATCTATCTATCTATCTATCTATCTATCTATCTATCTATCTATCTATCTATCTATCTATCTATCTATCTATCTATCTATCTATCTATTTATCAATCTATCTATCTATCTATCTGTTTATCTATCTATCTGACTGTCTGTCTTTCTACCTGGCTGCCTGCCTGTCTGTCTGTCTGTCTCTGTCTGTCTCTGTTTGTTTCTGTCTGTCTGCCTGTCTGTCTGTCTGTCGAATCTATCGAATCTGTCTGTCTGTCTCTCTCTCTCTCTCTCTCTCTCTCTCTCTGTGTCTGTATATATATATATATATATATATTAAAACACACATATACTAGAGAGAGAGAGAGAGAGAGAGAGATAAGAGATAGAGAGAGAGAGAGAAAGACATAGAGCTAGAGACACAGGGAGTTGGTATTAAGACACGAGTCGAGAATGAGAGAAGATAAATTCTATCACACAACTTATCAATGTCTGATCAGGAACATATCTCACCGTATCATACCGCACACCTAGACTGTTTACCTTTCACTCCCTCGAACCCTCTATCACCACCATTCCCCAGCAAGTTATGTGTGCTGAATGTCAGCAACAAATGTCACGACTATTTTGTTTTACACTTGCTCACTCACTCTAAAAAAGTGGCTTCTATTTCTTCTCTTAAAATATATTTTGGAACTGCATAAAACTGATTGCTTTGCCTAACGCGTTTCTTGTTGCGGACAGGTAAGACGATTAGACCAGGTAAAACCCAGGCATATCTACCGTTGTCAGCGTTGTTTCTTTTTAGCCTTGTGCCTTTCTGACATGCGCTTGAGTTGCAGAGCGGAAGAGAGCTCGTATTTCGTCTCAAAGGTACTGAGTTCGATTCCCGGTTATCGATACGCTTCATCCAAGGCAACAAGGAGGCAGACAGACTGGCAAAATAAGGTGCAAAACTACCACAACCTGATACTAGTTTCACATACGAAGAGTCAAAACGGCTTATTAGAGCTAGATGACCAAATGGGAAACCGAACATACTGGCTACACCAAAAACGATGCCTATTACCAGTTGAACAGAAGAGAGCAGGTCGTGGTCTTCAGACTTCGCACTGGCCACAATAGACTCAGGTACCACCTATTCAACAAATTGAAGATATGTGGCACTGACGAATGCTCGTGTGGTACTGGTAAAATGACCGCTGAACATTTGCTGCAAAACTGCCCAATATACGAGGATCAGAGAGAGCAGATGTGGCCATCACCAGTGGAACTGCAAGACAAGCTCTATGGCAGTGTCGACAGCCTCAGGATGACGGCTGCTTTTTTCGAAAAAATAATTGTTACTGTCTGACTGCGTACGAAGAAGAAGAAGAAGATGAAGAAGATACGCTTGTCCACCAAGATGTAAATAGTTATTGGTTTACGTTAGGAAAATGGCAGCGAGGAAGGGTGTTGATGTTGTTATTGTTATGGTTGTTGTTATTGTTGCTGTTATTGTTGTTACTGTTACTGTTGTTGTTATTGTTGTTGTTATTGTTATTGTTGTTGTTATTGTTATTGTTGTTGTTATTGTTGTTACTGTTACTGTTATTGTTGTTGTTATTATTGTTACTGTTACTGTTGTTACTGTTGTTGTTGTTATTGTTGTTGTTATTGTTGTTACTGTTACTGTTATTGTTGTTGTTATTGTTATTGTTGTTGTTATTGTTATTGTTGTTGTTATTGTTATTGTTGTTACTGTTACTGTTGTTGTTATTGTTGCTGTTATTGTTGTTACTGTTACTGTTGTTGTTATTGTTGTTGTTATTGTTATTGTTGTTGTTATTGTTATTGTTGTTGTTATTGTTATTGTTGTTACTGTTACTGTTATTGTTGTTGTTATTATTGTTACTGTTACTGTTACTGTTGTTACTGTTGTTGTTGTTATTGTTGTTGTTATTGTTGTTACTGTTACTGTTATTGTTATTGTTGTTATTATTGTTATTGTTATTGTTGCTGTTATTGTTGTTTTTGCTGTTGTTATTGTTGCTGTTATTGTTGTTACTGTTACTGTTGTTGTTATTGTTATTGTTGTTTTTGCTGTTGTTATTGTTGTTGTTGTTGTTGAATGTCCAGGATGAGTTAGTTTACTTATTAGTGCGCCTTGAAAAGGGTGTTAATTGGTGGGTTGGTGTAACTGTTCTCACATTCCGAGCGTGCTGATGAAGGTGTCATTTACAAAGGTTTAAGGCTCCAACTCACTGGATGTCTTACCCTATTATTTACAGAGGTGAGGAGGTCGTCGAGTGGCGAATAGTGTTGAGTGTGGAATAGTCTGGTTCCTAGTTTGGTTTTTAAAATAGGTCTAGAAACAATATCCGCATGTCGGGCATATGAATCAAAATAGTTGATGATTTGTTTCCTGGGGGGTCGGAAAAATGAGAAGAACGATGAGTAGGAAGGGGATATGACGAAGAATATGAACACAAAAATTGAGAAGGAAAAGAAGAAGGAAAATTACGGAAAGAAGAGGAAATAGAAGACGAAATAGTAGACGAAATTGAAGACGAAAACGAAAAAAATGGTATATTAGAAAGAGAAGGAATTTGAAGTATTAGAAGGCGGAACAGAAGAAGTAGAAGAAGAAATAAAAACATAGGAAAGGAAGGATAAGAAGAAAAAGAAGAGAAAACGAGCAAGAAAGAGAAGGACAAGAAGAAGACGAAGAAGAACAAGAAGAAGAACAAGGTAAGACATCAAGACGAAGCACAAGAAAATTAAGGCGAAAATGAAGAAAAGAAAGATAAGAAAGTGAATAAGAAGAAGATGAAGATGTAGCAGAAAAAGAAGAAGTAGAAGAAAAAGGAAGAAAAGAAAAGGTAGAGAACAAAATAGATAAGGAAAAGAAAAAATAGGTACAGAAGAGGATATAAAGAAACCATAGAATCGAGCAAAATGGTTTGCTCTAATGTCCAAATTGAGGACAGACTTGCAGAATAAGTAATAAATTACTTTCTTATTATCAATATTTCTATTTTACTTTCAGATCCACTTTAGGACTCAGTGAATATTGCAAAGGAAACGTCAATGTACAAGCCAAGTTAAAGACCTCGCCACAGTTATTCAGACCACCACTGCCGTACAGTTCGTGAGTAAAACCTCCGCTATGGGCAGGCTTGAAGTCGCGCACACGAAATCCACCGCCCCTCACACAGGCTGAATATTGTTGAACATCTCTTCTCAACATTTCTTAGGCGGCTGTTTGCAAGCCACGTGAATGTGTTCTATTTCTGGGTATTGGTATGGAATACTGTGAAAGATAAATAAAGAAGATATGCAAGCAACCGCGAAGACAGACAAGGATATAAATAACAAAATGTATACATATATTTGAATTCGAGGCAGCAGGAGCTGTAGGAATAATCACGCAAACAAATTAACTAGTAGACGCTGGGAGGCGTAAAACATTCGTTGTGGATTCTGTACTTGTAGTCAAGTTTTGTCTCAGCCTACCTTTTGAGATGCGCATCAAGAGCAGGCTGTAAGAATGTGGGTTGTTATTGAGTGCAAACCTGAAGTGTGTTGTGTGTTATCGAGCAGGGGACGTGTTTACGAACGTCTCGATGTCCCGCTATTCAGGGCAGTTCAATAAATCTTGCACGTGTTACCAGTTATTACACAAAGTCGATACTTCATATTTTTTCACACCTCGCCGCAATGACCTATCGCATTGACCTATTGACATACATCTCAGGTGAATGTGGTAGTGATAAAGTGATAAACGTGAGGTTTTCGATGAAGTGATATATTTCTTCGGTGTGACAATTTAGGAAACAAGGCGTGGTATTGTTTGCTGGGATATTCACTTTTTTAAAGGAGTAATTGAACGAAAAATGGTAAGTGGATTTTTATTTTAATACATTCCGTATTGCTGTATTTCCTTCGATTTCTGTGTCAGTCAAATGCTTTGCTTCTCATGTTTCAGGTAACTTCATGATTTTTCAAGGACAGATGCTGAGAGCACTTTGAAATAAGTTGCTTCTGTGTTGTTATATTCTTAGTTTTTAGTCGACCTGTACTTCTGCAGGGCAGATGCCCATATGCAGGTCACAGCTCTGGTATGAGCTGGATGTAGTCGAGAAAAGGGTTGTCCTGCTTAGCGGGCTAGGCTCGAGCAGCTTATTGTTATGATGCATTGTGACAAGCGCTTACGGACGGTAGTTAACCGATGTCCGAATTCATCTTCATAGACTCAAACACTACAGCAAAGTAGACCTACAGCTTGTGAGGCCTCAATCTATGCTCCTTTAGAAAAACCGCCTAACCATTTTGATGCCATGTCACACAGTTAGTCGCCTCTTACGACGTGCTGTATGCTGTTTTATATGTCTGCAAATGTACGTTTTATTGAGTTATATTTTGTAAGACCTTTACAGGTCGTGCGCGCTGGTTTATGTTTTGACACGCGTGTGCGTGCGTATGTGATATGCTTACTTGTGGTCAAAAACAATATGTGAGCGTGCGTGTTTGTTTGTGTGTGTGATCATACCGTATGTACATGTAATAATGGGATACAGGCGATATGTGTGTGTTCGTGTGTGCATGTGCATGTGCATGTGTGTGTGTGTGTGTGCCTGTGTGTGAGTGTGTGTATGTGTGTAAGTTCTATATGAAGGGCATTACGTTGTAAAAAGACAAACATCAAAACTA
This sequence comes from Ariolimax columbianus, assembly GCA_036924085.1. Taxonomy (NCBI): domain Eukaryota; kingdom Metazoa; phylum Mollusca; class Gastropoda; order Stylommatophora; family Arionidae; genus Ariolimax; species Ariolimax columbianus. The sequence continues at coordinate 6,582,472 of JAVGWX010000011.1, read as the reverse complement.
AATTATATCCGGGATGTTGATGCTTAGCAAATCATGAGCTGCAACATCCAGCGACCCATACCTGACTGCTAGCGTCGGGACCAGCGACCCAGAGCTGACTGCTAGCGTCAGGGCCAGCGACCCATCGCTGACTGCTAGCGTTAGGAGCAGCGACCCATAGCTGACTGCTCGCGTCAAGGCCAGCGACCCATAGCTGACTGCTAGCGTCAGGGCCAGAGACCCATAGCTGATTGCTAGCGTCGGGACCAGCGACCCATAGTTGACTGCTAGCGTCAGGGCCAGCGACCCATAGCTGACTGCTAGCGTTAGGGCCAGCGACCCATAGCTGACTGCTATCGTCGGGGCCAGCGACCCATAGTTGACTGCTAGCGTCAGGGTCAGCGACCCATACATGACTGCTAGCGTCGGGACCAGCGACCCATAGCTGACTGCTAGCGTCGGGGCCAGCGACACATAGCTGACTGCTAGCGTCAGGACCAGCGACCCATAGCTGACTGCTAGCGTCGGGGCCAGCGACCCGTAGCTAACTGCTAGCGTCAGGGCCAGCGACCCATAGCTGACTGCTAGCGTCAGGGCCAGCGACCCATAGCTGACTGCTAGCGTCGGGGCCAGCGACCCATAGCTGACTGCTAGCGTCGGGGCCAGCGACACATAGCCGACTGCTAGCGTCAGGGCCAGCGATCCATAGCTGACTGCTAGCGTCTGGCTAAGGAAAAGAGATCGAAGAAGGAAGGCAAACCGATACTCAAAAATGCCTGCTGTAGTCGTACCGAACGGTGCAAATATCCTACTCAAGCTGTAAACTACGAAACAACGCATTCCGTTCTCTGTGCTACATCCGGCTACATGATTGTTCAGGACTTCATAGCGTGAGATTGAAAACGAAAGAGGAAGAAGATGATGATGATGATGGAAAATAAGAAAATATTATAATAAACAATGTAAAATACCTCCCGTCCTCTTATTTCTTTCTAACCCCTCCTCCACCCATATATAAATCTAAAACAGCAAAAGAACACAGCTGCAGAGCAATAATGAAATAAATGGAGTGAAAGAGGCTGAATGTGAATGGGGTATTTATTAAGTGTAGAGCAGGCTTGTTTATAGCAAGATATAAACCAGAAGCTCGGTTTTCACCCAACAATCTTTATCAAGTATTTGCAATGTTTAATCGAGGACAGACTCTCGTCCCATTGAAATTGTGTTCAGGTTGTCAAGGTTCTTGGGTCATTGTGTTCAGGTTGTCAAGGTTCTTGGGTCATTGTGTTCAGGTTGTCAAGGTTCTTGGGTCATTGTGTTCAGGTTGTCAAGGTTCTTGGGTCATTGTGTTCAGGTTGTCAAGGTTCTTGGATCATTATGTTCAGGTTGTTAAGGTTTTTGGGTCATTGTGTTCAGGTTGTCAAGGTTCTTGGGTCATTGTGTTCAGGTTGTCAAGGTTCTTGGATCATTATGTTCAGGTTGTTAAGGTTTTTGGGTCATTGTGTTCAGGTTGTCAAGGTTCTTGGGTCATTGTGTTCAGGTTGTCAAGGTTCATGGATCATTATGTTCAGGTTGTTAAGGTTTTTGGGTCATTGTGTTCAGGTTGTCAAGGTTCTTGGGTCATTGTGTTCAGGTTGTCAAGGTTCTTTGATCATTATGTTCAGGTTGTCAAGGTTCTTTGATCATTGTGTTCAGGTTGTCAAGGTTCTTTGATCATTGTGTTCAGGTTCACACGTATCCTGGATCATTTTGTTCAGGTTGTTAAAGTTCTTGGATCATTTTGTTCAGGTTATCAAGGTTCTTGTATCGTTTTGTTCAGGTTCACACGTCTTCTGGATCATTTTGTTCAGGTTCACACGTCTCCTGGATCATGTTGTTCAGGTTTACATGTCTCGTGGATCATTTTTTTCAGGTTCACACGTCTCATGGATAATTTGTTTCATGTTCACACGTCTCGTGGATCATTTTCTTCAGGTTCACGCTTCTCCTGGATCATTGTGTTCAGGTTCACACGTCTCCTCAATCATTGTGTTCAGGTTCACACGTCTCCTGGATCATTCTGTTCTAGCTTTTGATCTCGTGTTTTGTTCATAGGCGTATCTCCTTAAATGCTTGATAGATCAATGGATTGTTTGTTTCGATCTTTATGTAAAATCGCAAAAAAGGCTCTAAACAGCAACAGTTAGTACAGCCCTTCGTTCTCAATTAGACCCCGAGGTTGTATCAACCCTGCGGCACATTTTTTTTCATTGTTGCTTACAACATTTGAATTTTGAGATGAAGTTGTTGTCATTGTATGTACAACTAATTGTTTAGATAAACATACGCTAATTCATCCAAGTCTGCTAATCAGTATGTCCACAAAAGATGATATTAATCATTTCGAATCAGTATGATAACTGTCAGGTTGATAATGTTACTGGCTGGATAAATTGTAATCCATCTCGATGCCAGTACTGTTCTTCTTCCCGGAGCACATGTTCAACAAACTTCTTCCAGAACTGAATGTCTATATTTGAAAGGTACTCACGTGTCATCACTTTAACATCACACATTGTATATTTCCTGTTCTGTTCGGCAACTTGTTCTTTGACCTTAGCCCACACAAGCTCTGTAGGGTTTAGATGCGCGTGATATGCAGGTAGTCACTGAGAAGTGTGACCGTACTCTTAGATGATTTTTTTAACGTGGAACACCTCTGTCATATTTGTCTTCATCACAAGCTGCAACAACTTTGGCCTCAAAAACGTTTTATCAAAATTCACTTTTTCCTTAACTAGCCATGTCCTAATTTGATATTTTGTATTTGATGCAGCTGGTAATTTGTTTTTCTCTGACACTGCATTGTGATAGGATGCATTATCCTTTACTGGGCATGACGTCTATCCAGAAATGGAAGCTGTTCATTCGTCATTCATCCATTTCAGTGTGGTAGTCTCTACCATCGGTACATTTTTATTGGAAAATAAGTTCAGCGTCATGGAAAAGTCCCTTATCACTGCTTCCGGAATGCGCTACCCTTTGCTGCTTGTAATTTGTCTTTTCTGTTCACGGTCAACTGATTGCCACTCTTTACCATAGGTGTGTGATCATTGACCCAGGATTCGTCCAAATATACAATATCATAGCCTTGCCTACGCCGTTCACCTTGTTGTTTCAGGCACTTGCTTCTGGCAGCATTCAAATGTGACTTTTTACATATAATATTCATACCCCTGAAGTTTTCCTAAAAGTAAAGCCGGCGGCTCTTACGTTTTTCCAAAGAGTACTTTTGAAAATTTCAATACTGCAGTCGGATTGCAAAGTTAATTTTAGTTTCCGGAGAGAAAAAGTTGATTTTTTTATCAACAGTTTCAAAATCTCCAGTTTTATGACAACGTTAAAAGGATGATCTATCCAGACCAAGCGACAAATTCGTTCGTTTTTTCGGTCATGAATATAGCAAAATTAATTACCCATCTTAGATTCCTGCGGAAATACATGTATAGTAAGTAAAACGGTAACCTTGTGCATCGTTATAAATGTGCACTTCAAACTCCTTTTGAAATTGATATCAATGTAACTTTTTAAAAAGCAATTACATGTCACAATAACGACCTACAAAACATAATTTCGTGATATGCTTATTTCTGAACAACAGTTTCGTATGATTGACCTTGGTTGTTTTCCACACTCGACAAAGTGTCTGATTTATGCATGGGATAATCAGGAATTTGATTTTTACTCCGCCTATTTGAATGTCAAAACAAATATTTTTTAAACAGCGCAACTGTGTACCGTATACATATTAAAATGATGCCCCAGTGAGGTCTCTTTTAATATAGCCTAATGAGTACATTTTAAAAAATACATTAAATTTGTTAGAGAAAAAAATATTTACTTAACATCATGGATATTCTAAGGCTACTTGCGAAAAATCGTTTTGGATCTGACATGCAGTTTCGTAGAAAATTGCTTCCAACCTTTTTTATGAATTAAAAGATGAACTATAACTGCAATTTACAGCCATCGCATTTCGGTTTGTGACCTACTTACTGAGTTACGTCTTGGTATATGCATGGGTGTGTGTGTGTGTGGGTTTATGTATGTGAGCCCGCGCGCGCGCGCGAGCGTGTGTGTGTATATATATATATTCTATACATATATATGTATATATCCTAAAAATACTTGGGTAAAGAAAAATACATTTAAAGACATCTTGCAATATCTGATTGTGGAAGAGACCTGACTTTTAAGCCGCGTTATGTTTCGGAAACAGGTTTTTCGGTCACATCAAGCGCCATGGCTGGGGACGACGTGTACTAGTGGTTTAATGAAGTGACACGGCTCACAAACCGAGGGTTCTGGGCTCGCTTCTCATCACAGCACCGACCGTTACCCCGGGAAAGCAAAGCCTGAGAAATGCATCCCAAAGTCATGTGAAAGAGAAATATCAAAAACAAAAAAAAACAAAAAAAAGCTTTTCGACAGATTGAAAAAAGCAGTTTTGGAGGGCATTGTTCCAGGAAGACGAGGAAGAGACCGACCAAAATGTAGATTGATACAAGGCATCAAGGACACCCTGAACAAGGCGGGGGCGGGTAGACTGACTGCTGATCGAATTCCTTTCCGATTTATGTGATGAGAGTGACGTTCTGTCAAGTAGATGACTGTAGGATGATGATGATGATGATGATGATGATGATGATGATGATGATGATATCAGGTCAGGTCAGATCATCCCGTAACCGGTGAGGTCGTTGGGGCACACATGAAGACATCCTCACAACTCCACGCCATCTCTCTCTGCCTGTGCCTCTTCTGGTCGGAGACTGGTCCATTCTTTTATGTTGTCCTCCCATCTCTTTTTGGGCCGGCCTCTTCCTCGTCTGCCATGCACCTTCCCGTGGAGGATTGTGTTTGCAAGACCATTTGATCTCGATATGTGACCGTACCAAGTGAGTTTCCTTCTTTTGACAGTTGCCAAGAGATCTTCGAAAGGCCCTGTTGCTGTTGAAATTCTATCTGCTATTTCCTCGTTTGTAAATCGATGTTTGAATGTGACGTTTAAGAGTTTTCGGAAACATCTCATCTCCAAGGCCTGTATCCTTCGTTGAAGGTCAGCTGTAACTGTCCATGTCTCACACGCATAGAGGAATATTGACAGGACCAGTGTACGCATTAATCTGATTTTCGTGCTTAGTGCTAACCGTTTATCTTGCCAGATTTTGTTAAGATGATGATATATATATATATATATTATTGTGTGTGTGTGTGTGTGGCTTAGAATGTGAATAAATCGAATCCTTTCCAGCTCCCTGTAGAGCATAGGGCATCAACTAATACATGCAAAGTTGTGAAATATTATGCTCTAATGTTTGTAAAGAATGTATAATCCAGGTCCATGTCCAACTCTCTTTAGTCATCTTGTACGGCATTCTTGTCAGATTCCAGTCTTTGCTCATCTTTCGTGCTGCCGTTAACATTCAAATCAAGAATATATATATATGGATGTCTTTGCGTGAGATAGACGTGTCTATCAAGATTATCGACTCCAATATACTTTTTTTTTATGCGCTGTATTTGCTCGGGAAATTGCTGTATATTTCCTCTGAGAATATATCTGTCAAACTGCACGAAATAATTGCTATAACTAACCAATCTTCTTCAGTCTTAAAATATCGGACATGAATTGTTGCCACCGCGTTTGTTTGCATACATTCCTTGCTGTGTTGTTTGTACCTGCTGGTGGAAGAAATTTCTTGCCTTTTACTTTGTATCTTTGTTAAGTCAGGGCGTATCTCCAACGTTTGTCTACCGTTTATGTCTGGAGTTTTCTGTTTGATGGAGCAGCGAGAATATCAAAATGATTCATTATTATCTTCATTATACGTTCGCTTTAGATTAAAATGTCATGTGATGTCAAATTGACATCGACATCCCCCGCTGAGTGAATCCGGGACCCCTTACTGAGGAGGAAAGCATAGGAGGAAAGCCTGCATGCCTGTTGCAAATATCAACTAGTTAGAGTTGTATATGGGGGTAGCAATCTCAGCATGCAAAATAACTTGCTACAGAACTAGACTGCAAGAACTTTCAAACTGCATTCGTGCAGGATTTCCTGAAGGCAACCAACAGGTACAGCGTTATCTGCGCCTTTCAGATCGACACATCCGATTTCAGCTGACCTTTTTTTAGGAGTACCACGTTTGGATTCTCTCTGCGATTCCTATCGCATAACCAATCTACACTAATGACCAATGCAGCCTGTCACCAGGGTCGGCACATGGAGGCGGTGTAGGGTCTTGATCAGCTGTCATTTGCTGACATATATGCTAGCAGTCAGCTGTGATTTGCTGACACTTATGCTAGCTGTCAGCTGTGATTTGCTGACACTAATGCTAGCAGTCAGCTGTGATTTGCTGACACTTACACTTATGCTAGCAATCAGCCGTGATTTGCTGACACTTACACTTATGCTAGCAGTCAGCTGTGATTTGCTGACACTAATGCTAGCAGTCAGCTGTGATTCACCGGCCCCTGTCTTCAAATTCATTGCTGCATCTTCGGCGCCGTTCCCATATCTGACACCGATAACAGCAATTTAATATGAACCAACTGTTTATCATTTATCTCTTGGTACTGTTCGCTCCATGAACCGAAATGAGGTTTCAAACCGTGTCCTTTTGGGTAGAATGTCAAGAGGACTAGATCTGATGAATCCTTAACAACAAGAACATGCCAGTTTTTTTTCATAATTTTCTGAGTTTCTTTGAACCCAATGTTCAGTGTTCAATTTAACTTTCTTAGAACTTTGGTCTTAGTTTGAATCCGATATAAAGACCATTTTATAGTGGATTGGTGGAGTGGTACTAGAAGTAGTCCTGTCTTAAAGGTTTGCCGGATATAGGGTACCAAGTCGTCTGTCGCGGCTGTAGACACGAGTCTGGAGAGGGTCAGGCCAGTTGATGCATCAGTCTTGAGTCTGTGGACCCTTGGGTTGATCGTATGTTGGATTTCTTGCCAGAAGAGAAAGATTTACACAGTTAGAGAAAGGGTTCAAGAGAGAGAGAGATAGAGAGAGAGAGAGAGAGAGAGAGAGAGAGAGAGAGAGATGGACAGAAATAATTCGAATGTATATACGTGTGTATATATATATATATATATATATATATATATATATATATATATATATATATATATATATATATATAAATATTATACACAATAACGCACACACATACACACACGCACGCACACACATATGTATAAGAGACAATGGCGATCAGGGAAGTCTATAGTTGTGTCTAGCAACCTCATAATGTAAACAAATGTCCTCAGAATTATTCATTGACTAACCTGGCTTACAGGCTTCCTGTAGAGAGACCAGCTGCAGTGGTGGTCTATGCTGCTTATTGGGACGAACAGACGAATGATAATGGTATTTGTTTGATACCTAAGATCCCAATCACTCGGGGCTGCTGATGAGAGGAGGAAGAATACGATGTAGTCAGAGAAACACATACACACACAGAGAGAGAGAGAGAGAGAGGGGGGGGGGGGAGGGGGAAGATGACATGAAAATATCAATTGCAAGAAATGTGAAGAAGTAGACTGGCTGACAACCAATATATTATAAATTGTTCGCTGTTTTTAACACTAATTTCACGTACATACGATATTGATCCTTACCATAGCAGTTTCTGCAGTCGGGGATAAAGTGTTAGATCCTCCATTGCTCTAGGCTTCTGCATTTATTGAGATAAGTTCGCAAGTTTTCTGCTTTGGTTACTTTTCTTCCATAAAAAGGACAGAAGAAGAAGAAGCAGAACAAGAAGAAGAAGAAAGATGAAGAAAAAGAAGAAAATTCTTCTTTATTTCGCAAAACATATGTTGATGGGAAACGTTTGAATAAACTATACTTATTGTTACAATTCTAAGATTGCACAATTTTCACATAGAAGTACACAGTAGAGTTGGGACCGTCCGGTGCTGGGTTCAATTTGACGACAACAAAAATGGTCGGCTCGCTAAAATATCCAATTTACTGATGTGTTATTTTCTGTGAAGAACGTTCTGGTACTCATTGGTCATCGATTTGTTCCTACAGAAAGTGGTGTCTGGGACATTGAAATAACCGCTACAGCTGTTAAGAGACTTAATATATGGGTCTGTGAATCATTACGAAGAAAGTTTGTTTTACTTACAATTTTTAGAAGTAAATAATAATGAATGTTATAATTGCCTGGTTATCAATCTGAAGGGGGAAACATTACGGTGTTTTTTCCATTGTGTTCACCGGAGAATTTCATCATCAGCTAGTTGATCAGTCCTAAGACTGGTTGTAAGGTTGTCTGAGTATGTCTCTCCATTTGACCGTATCCTCTGGTTGATCAGTCCTAAGACTGGTTGTAAGGTTGTCTGAGCATGTCTCTCCATTTAACCTTATCCTCTGGTTGATCAGTCCTAAGACTGGTTGTAAGATTGTCTGAGCATGTCTCTTCATTTGACCGTATCCTCTGGTTGTTCAGTCCTAAGACTGGTTGTAAGGTTGTCTGAGCATGTCTCTCTATTTAACCTTATCCTCTGATTGATCAGGTGTAGTAGCGTTATGTGTTTAGAGTTGCTTAGTACTTATCCTATCAAAGATATATTGGTCACTCGGACCAAAATTTGATATGTGGCAGAGTCTAGGTTTAGCTGAGTAGTTTACTTATCTAAAAAGTTACAATATGCATTCATACGACGACACGACGTGACGCAGTTAATAACACAGTAAACACTAACCTGAATGGAAACATAACATTTTTATTTATTAATAGTTAAAACAAAATAATATTAATAAAAAGCACAGTACAATTAAATAATCATTATATATGAATTGAACTACACAGGAAGTTTTTAAGCACTAGCATTTAATGTTTCCCCTAAACTACATAACTCTGGCTCTTGTCGCTGCAATCCCCTTATATGCACACTCAAAACACAATCACATACTCGTCCTCACGATCGGATTTCGTGATTACGTACTCAGTCGCTCAAATATAATCAGATGACCTTCAATCAGGTGATCTGTACACCCACATACAATCGGTTTACGTATGCTCAGGCGATCTGTGCACTCATATGTAATTGGATCACATCCTTTATAGTCGGATCGCGTACTCACTTGTGGTCACATACTCAGTCGATCTGTGCATACACATACAATAAGAACACACATCGTTCCCAAAGTGTCCTGCACTTACCACATACATTCAGATCTCGTCCTTAGGCAATCTGTACATTCACATTCAATCAGATCACTTACAATCAGGCGATCTGTGCATTCACAATTACTTCGATCACTTCACGAATTCACACGAAAATGAACATTCAAATGTAATTAGATCACGCATCGCTGACTTGGTGTACCGCACATACGACACACATTCAGATTTCTTACTGTTCACAGGGTGTCCAACATAAACACCTATGGAGCGACTGGCCGAAACTAGAGGTGTATACTGGTTCACTCATCCTGCAAACTCATCCAAACACACTGACAGTCTATCAGCTTTCTTCCCATTCAGTTTCTCAGTTACTCTCCTAGCTAGTCTGAGCCATTCTCCTAGCCAGCCACTCTCCTAGCCAGCCCCTCTCTTAGCCAGCCTCTCAGCCCCTCCTAACCAGTCTCTCAGCCCCTCCTAACCAGCCTCTCAGCCCCTCCTAACCAGTCTGTTTGAGTTCATCTTTGCAGAGTATTCTATAGTGTAACTCAACAACATGGCTGTCCAATGGTTTTCTGTTAGTTTTCTGAGCCACCACTCTAATTTAGAACTACCCCAACTAATTGTTATTGGATGACTATCCCCGAATCTCTGTCACTCTAATGTCGTAGCCGGTCGTAGCGGCACCTGACTGTCACCAAAAATCCTCCCCCCCCCCCCACCCCAACCTCCTTCCCCTCAACTACACTACGCTAATTCGGAACGATAGAGGGGTCAGCTACGAACCCCCACCTCAGCTCCGAACACCCCCTCCCCTTTCCCCTGCAGTACCAGAGAACGTCTTCCGCATATACCCCTCTTTTCCTTTGTCGACCTAGTGTCGAGACAGTGATTGACCTTGGCACGCATTCAGGCAACCTTTGTTTCCAAAGTCGCCAGCCCAATCTCTCCTGCCCTAAACGCCCTTGCTCCAGCTTGAACTGTCACACAGTCCTAGTACTGGTAATAATGTTGTCTGAGCATATCTCTCCATTTGATCCTTTCCTATGGGTAGTCAGTCCCAAGACAAGTAGTAAGGTTGTCTGAGCATGTCTCTCCATTTGGCCCTATCCTCTGGTTGATCAATCCTAAGACAGGTAGTAAGATTGTCTGAGCATTCTCTCCATTTAACCCTATCATGTGCAGCTTTCTTCATTTCAACATACTTCCGTACTTTAATGTCTCTGCATGCCCGAGATGTGAAGTTGAGTTTTGGTTGCCTTCTCCTTCATATTTCACATTGCGTTCATCCATCTTTGTTTCTGTATCTTTTTAAAAATTGTCTTCGCACCTACCTCAACGAAGACATTGTTATCTTCCTCTGCAAGTGTCCATGTTTCAGGCGCATACACTGTAGTTGACAATACATGAGTACTGATTATTTGTGTCCTCAGCTCTATATTGATATTCTTTGAGGTTAGCAATTTATGTTTTTATATGAAGGCCCTTTTTAGCAATGTAATCCTTCTCCTACTTTCCAACTCAGTGTGGCCATCTTACGTGAGGGGTTGCCCCAAAAATGCACACTTCTATAACTGTTCGATTATTTCTCCACTGATGACTATATTCATTTGTTAATAATGCTTGTCTATTACCATAATCTTTGTCTTCAATGCATTTGTGTATGTGTGTTTTTCGGTGTGTTATTTTATGTGTGTGTGTGTGTGTGTATGTGTGTGTGTATGTGTGTGTGTATGTGTGTATGTGTGTGTATGTATGTGTGTGTGTATGTCTATGTGTGTATGTGTGTGCATGTGGGGGTATGTGTGTCTGTGATGGGTATGTGTGTGTGTGGGTATATGTGTGTGTGTGTGTTTGGGGATTTAAGGGTTTATTACAATATTTTCAGTAACAGAACTGTTCGGGTGATTTTCCTTGTGATAAAGGTCCCGGTTAAATCAAGAGCCTTGAATTTCATTATTGTTATCTGCATTGTTATCTGCATTATGTGTCTTCGCCCCCAACGGTGTAAGGGTCGGAAATGGGAACGAATAAGTAGTAATACTGTAACCTACCAAGCCTGTCGTGAGAGATACCTAACGAGGGTTGGTCCCGGTACCAGCTACCTCACCCTGTTGAAATTATATAAAAGCTTCATCAGATATGGACGAGAGGATAACTTCAACTAAACTATCCAAGACAGCAGGAGGTCAAGACAGCAGGAGGTCAAGACAGCAGGAGGTCAAGACAGCAGGAGGTCAAGACAGCAGGAGGTCAAGACAGCAGGAGGTCAAGACAGCAGGAGGTCAAGACAGCAGGAGGTTCTCAGTCGATAGGGCAAGTGACGCGAATCAGTGACACCGACATGAATCTGCATGGCTGTCTTGCCTGCTTTCGTCAACAGATAAGGATTCTCAAGACAAGCGTAACGGATTCAGAGAAGACTTGGCATGATTGGCCCAGGACAGGAGGACATGATACATAGAAGATGTGGCACGTTTGGATCAGGACAGGAGGACATGATACAGAGAATACGTGGCACGTTTGGATGAGAACAGGAGGACATGATACAGAGAATACGTGGCACGTTTGGATCAGGACAGGAGGACATGATACATAGAAGACGTGGCACGTTAGGATCAGGACAGGAGGACATGATACATAGAAGACGTGGCACGTTTGGATCATGACAGGAGAATATTATACAGAGAATACGTGGCACGATTGGCCCAGGACAGGCGGACATGATACATAAATAACGTGTCACGTTTGGATCAGGACAGGACAACATGATACATAGAAGACGTGGCACGATTGGATCAGGACAAGACAACATGATAAATAGAAGACGTGGCACGATTGGCCCAGGACAGGAAGACATGGTATATACTTATTGAAGGCCTGTGCTCTACAGAGAGCTAGAAGATTCTTATTGATTGATTATTGGTCATTGGAGGAGGACATTGTCGAATAGTTCCGATGCCCGTCTCGAGACAAGAAGGGTAGCAGATCGAATCCCGGGAAGGCACACGTTGAAATAAACAGCCATCACACGACGTGGTGGCGGCAGTGGCGAAGCGGCCTGTAGTCCTGAGCCTTAAAACACCCCAGGACTACCCCAGAAATGAGAATAAAGTCGGACGACAACGACTTAAGAACAGTGGCCTCGCAACACTTCGCCCCTTAGGAAGCCTGTACCATCGTCTATTGAATGTCCTTGCAGTGTGGTCTCTGTAGTGTATTAAGACATCGATAGCGTCATACACAACCTTCATTGGTAATGTTTTACAACATCCCTGTATAGTGGCGCTGACCCTATTCTCTGCTTCTGTCGGAACAAGCTCTTTGTATCAGCTGCAATTACCAAAACATGTTTCTTTGTCTGTCAAATCATCAACTAGTCTTTCACAGCTATTCATGGAATATAGGACAACAGCTTCCATCCTGTTTCTATTCTGCAGCATGTTTTAGAGCGGTTGTTCAACAGAGCAATCAATTCTCACTCCAAAGATACAGGATTAAGTTCCTGTTATTAATACACTCCAGTCGATGAAGGATGTAGCTGGGTACCTGACTTAATTTTAGCAAAGGCAACAAGGAAGGGAACTGGTGACCTCACTCCATGATCGGTTACGGTCTAGTACGATGAAGTCTCTAACACTTCATCCCCGATAACAGCTACTCCTTTATACATCTACATTTAACTTGTGGTACATAGGCTGTTAACCTAACGTCTTTATACTGGTTTAGAAGACTCTGCAGAGTCTGTATACAACCAGTTTTATTTACATTCACTTGATCTAAGAATACTTATGGGCATTCCAATCTATTCTTGAATGCATTAATTGAACCTGCCTCCACTATTTCCTGTGGCAATGCATTCCATCGCAGTCCCATTTATTTTGCACTATACTGTCAAACCTATGACATTCCGGCCTATTTACCTTTTTTTATTAGAAGAGTTTTCTCATTGCCTTTCTTTTCTTCTTTTACTCCGCGGTTCCCATTTCGGCCTGTCTGGCCTTACAACTTGATTCTTGTCTAAGGATTTGTGTTCTTGACACATTCCTTTTGGACTGGATATAGCCTAGCCTCCACCCCAGTCTAGAGATATAAGTGTGGTTTGTCTTATACAAATAGTTCGGCGGAGGCATTTGCTGTTGAGCGGCTTTACCGCACACGCCAATCATTGTTTAGGACGCATCCTGCAGAACAAAGTAATGAAGTCGAGAAACGAATGTAGCCAAATATGCAAGCTAAGTTCACAGCTCTTACCTGTATAAAGTTAATCTCAGATTGTGTTGTCCAGTTCAATCTTGACATTCGTTACTACCTGTTCAAAAGAGCCACGATCCTTTCTTCTGGAAAGATACAGTGATGAGACTACGCCGTCGTCGAGATAAGCGTCACTCCCAGACGAAGAATACAGGCTTTAAGTACCTCATTCCAAGCGTTATAATGAGGAGATTAATAACAAATGGTCTAGCACACCAATCGCCTTTTGTCCTTGTCGTCAGGCCAGAGTTTGAGGAGTTCAACTGTTTGTTTAGATTCAGCTTTGTCTTAGTTTGGTTTGTCTAGAAGATTTTGGCTTGGAAAAGCCACGTTTATCTGGTAAGGTCATCATTTTTGGATATACAGCACTGGCTTGGAATAAATAAATGGACATAGATTTACGGGTTGATATATGGATGGATGAATGGATGGATGGATGGATGGATCAAGCGATGGTCACAGAATTGGAAGAATATTTGAACTGGTGTTACTTGTATAAATATTAACACGTGTAGTTAAGGTAGTAAAGCTGATAGGTTGGCGAGTACAGCTGTAGTGGAGGGCGGGAGATCAATGGACTGAGCTGATAGGTTGACTACAGCTATAGTGGAGGGCAGGAGATCAATGGACTGAGCTGATAGGTTGACTACAGCTATAGTGGAGGGCGGGAGATCAATGGACTGAGCTCATGGGTTGGCGAGTACAGCTATAGTCGAGGGCGGCAGAATAATGGACTGAGCTGATATATTGGTGAGTACAGCTATAGTGGAAGGCGGGAGATTAATGGACAGAGCTGATAGGTTGGTGAGTACAGCTATAGTGGAGGGCGGGAGATTAATGGACTGAGCTGATAGGTTGGTGAGTACAGCTATAGTGGAGGGCGGGAGATTAATGGACTGAGCTGATAGGTTGGTGAGTACAGCTATAGTGGAGGGCGGGAGATCAATGCACTGAGCCGGTATCCTAAACGCCTTTAGAGAAATTGGCTGGAAGAAAGATTCAGAAGTTGATCCAGAACCTACTTCCTTGGCGCGACTGGTTGAAGTGGGTGTGAAACGAGGGGTAGCGAGGAAGGAACACCACACGAGGATCCAAAGACGTCTGGTTAACCAGCACAGGACAGGAACGGTCAGTCACCACGTGCTGGCAGACATACTGAGGATGAGATCTGAGCGCGTATGGACTTGTCCCGTGTGCGATGATGATGATCCGACGACTAACTAACTAACTAACTAACTAACTAACTGACTAACTAATTAACCAACTAACTAACTAACTGACTGACTGACTAACTAACTAACTTACTAACTAACTAAGTAACTAACTGAATAACTAACTAACTGACTAACTAACAAACTATGTAGTGCCTGATACTTAGCTCATCCACCCTCTTAGCATTTGTTCAGATCATTTCGGTTCAGAAGCCATCTCCACTGCGTAGGTTGGCTGCAATTGATCTCCAACGTCCTTTGTTGTTTCTTGACTTGACAGTAAAATCGGCCATGTATTCCCTTATCCCTATTTGAATGTTATTCTCTCACTTCTAGCGTTGCCTACATGTTGCACGCTTGACTAGTTCCTTCTAGTTCAGTATTGTGTTCTGCAAAGTGAAGTGCTTTGTCAAGTGACCAAAATATCTTAATTGTTGGATTGGTGTTAAAAATAGCGACTCGTTTAGACAATTATTTATATTTCAAAGACATCAATTCTCTTCACCAATAATGTGTTCATTAACCAAGTTTCTGCCCCACGTGATAACCGTCGATAACTTGTGGTGAACACCTCTCTCTCGGTCCGTCCATCTCGTGTGATGAAGACCTCTCTCTCTCTGTCTGTCTATCTCGTGTGATGAAGACCTCTCTCTCTGTCTGTCTATCTCGTGTGATGAAGACCTCTCTCTCTGTCTGTCCATCTCGTGTGATGAAGACCTCTCTCTCGGTCCGTCCATCATGTGTGATGAAGACCTCTCTCTATCTCTCTCTGTCCGTCCATCTCGTGTGATGAAGACCTCTCTCGCGGTCCGTCCATCTCGTGTGATGAAGACCTCTCTCTCGGTCCGTCCATCATGTGTGATGAAGACCTCTCTCTATCTCTCTCTGTCCGTCCATCTCGTGTGATGAAGACCTCTCTCTATCTCTCTATGTTCGTCCATCTCGTGTGATGAAGACCTCTCTCTATCTCTCTCGGTCCGTCCATCATGTGTGATGAAGACATCTCTCTATCTCTCTATGTTCGTCCATCTCGTGTGATGAAGATCTCTCTCTATCTCTCTCTGTCCGTCCATCTCGTGTGATGAAGACATCTCTCTATCTCTCTATGTCCGTCCATCTTGTGTGATGAAGACCTCTCTCTATCTCTCTATGTTCGTCCATCTCGTGTGATGAAGACCTCTCTCTATCTCTCTTTGTCTGTCCATCTCGTGTGATGAAGACCTCTCTCTATCTCTCTATGTTCATCCATCTCGTGTGATGAAGACCTCTCTCTATCTCTCTATGTTCGTCCATCTCGTGTGATGAAGACATCTCTCTATTTCTCTCTGTCCGTCCATCTCGTGTGATGAAGACATCTCTCTATCTCTCTATGTCCGTCCATCTTGTGTGATGAAGACCTCTCTCTATCTCTCTTTGTCTGTCCATCTCGTGTGATGAAGACCTCTCTCTATCTCTCTATGTTCATCCATCTCGTGTGATGAAGACCTCTCTCTATCTCTCTATGTTCGTCCATCTCGTGTGATGAAGACATCTCTCTATCTCTCTCTGTCCGTCCATCTCGTGTGATGAAGACATCTCTCTATCTCTCTATGTCCGTCCATCTTGTGTGATGAAGACCTCTCTCTATCTCTCTATGTTCGTCCATCTTGTGTGATGAAGACCTCTCTCTATCTCTCTATGTTCGTCCATCTCGTGTGATGAAGACCTCTCTCTATCTCTCTATGTTCGTCCATCTCGTGTGATGAAGACCTCTCTCTATCTCTCTATGTTCATCCATCTCGTGTGATGAAGACCTCTCTCTATCTCTCTATGTTCATCCATCTCGTGTGATGAAGACATCTCTCTATCTCTCTATGTTCATCCATCTCGTGTGATGAAGACATCTCTCTATCTCTCTATGTTCATCCATCTCGTGTGATGAAGACATCTCTCTATTTCTCTCTGTCCGTCCATCTCGTGTGATGAAGACCTCTCTCTATTTCTCTCTGTCCGTCCATCTCGTGTGATGAAGACATCTCTCTATCTCTCTATGTTCATCCATCTCGTGTGATGAAGACATCTCTCTATCTCTCTATGTTCATCCATCTCGTGTGATGAAGACATCTCTCTATTTCTCTCTGTCCGTCCATCTCGTGTGATGAAGACCTCTCTCTATTTCTCTCTGTCCGTCCATCTCGTGTGATGAAGACCTCTCTCTATCTCTCTATGTTCATCCATCTCGTGTGATGAAGACCTCTCTCTATCTCTCTATGTTCGTCCATCTCGTGTGATGAAGACATCTCTCTATTTCTCTCTGTCCGTCCATCTCGTGTGATGAAGACCTCTCTCTATCTCTCTATGTTCGTCCATCTCGTGTGATGAAGACATCTCTCTATTTCTCTCTGTCCGTCCATCTCGTGTGATGAAGACCTCTCTCTATCTCTCTATGTTCATCCATCTCGTGTGATGAAGACATCTCTCTATTTCTCTCTGTCCGTCCATCTCGTGTGATGAAGACTACTTTCTCTGTTCAACTGTTATGACAGTCTTTTCTCAGACTCTGTCCACTGAAATGGGTGACTTGCACGATGATTTGGACTCAAGTGAGAAAGGTTTGGGCAATATGTCAACCTCACTCTCTCGTCCAGAGCTACCTTGGTCCAGGGGCAAGGCATTATCATGACTACTGGAGACAGTACAGAATGCAGATTTTTTATCAGAGCTTACTCTCGAAGCTTTTCTTGTAAACAGGTAGCGAAGGTGTGGTATCTAATAGGTTGGAAATGTAGGATAACCAGAGCTAAATCTTCATGTTCAAATGGCACAGGAAACAGTAGGTTCAAATAAAGTTTCAGATATTCACAAAGTCTTGTCACCGAGTGAAAGTCAAATTCACATACAGTAAAAACGATTATACGTAACGTCTGATCACTCTCATCCTTCGAATCTTAGTTATTTGCTTGGATGTCAATGTATGACTGTTGGTATTGTTGTTGTTGTTGTTGTTGCTGTTACGGATCCAACAGCATCCGGGCTCTCGCTCTTCGGCCCAATTCCATGTATCTGCACATGTTTATCCCATTTATCTGGCCTCAGAAGAAGCATCTACCGAAAGTCGTTGAAAAATGAGCACTCAAGCGATGATGATCAACGGTTTTAATATAGATGTGTTCTCTGCTGCAAAACTGGCCAATATACGAGGACCAGAGAAAGCACATGTGGCCATCACCAGTGGCAACAATAGACAAGCTCTATGGCCTTTTCGACAGCCTCATGATGACCGCTGCTTTCTTCGAAAAATACAAGTTGACGTCTGACAGCGTAAGAAGAAGAAGAAGAAGAAGAAGAAGAAGATATCGATGTGCTCACAGCTGGCACTTAAACGTATGTTGTGATTGGATTCTGTTCATTTGCTTGTTTAGTGGGAAGGGTTTGTTTCTCAGTCGGAAAATGGTGGTCTAATATTTCCTTGTGGGTTGATTGATACTGTCATTTCGATTGGGGCTTGCATATGTATGAAGACCTCCCACTCCGTGTTTTCCATGGCTCATTTGTTCAGCCTAGATTTTTTATTTGCCGTTATTATGAGCGGTTTCTAAAGTTGTTGATGTTTGTGGCTGTTCCTTTTTTGATCCTTTCTAGGCTAGTCTGTCTGCCTTTTCATTGCCATGTGTATGTGAGTGTCCAGGGATCCACTGCAGAACTATTTTGACGGCACTGGAAGTGATAATGTGGTCTTTGTCTAGAGATATTTGGATAAAGTCAGGTCTACAATGGCCAGCAATGTCTAACGCTTGAAGAACTGACACGGGCCTATGAAGAAATGGCATTTAAAACTATCCTCAGATAATACGATGCAGTTTCAATGTCTATGATTTCACAGCTTCATAGTTGGAGGTTGGAGCAACCCCCCCTGCAAGCATCAGACAGCTCATCAAAGAATCCGGTATTTTACATAAACGTCATAACTTAGTTTGCTATTGGCTTTAAATGCAAAACTGATGTCGGTGAAAGGAGATCTGGCAATCATCATTCTCTTCTTCCTTTCCATTTTCCATTTGTCTGTTGTTGTTGTTGTTGTTGTTGTTGTTGTTGTGGTTTTGTTGTTGTTGTTGTTGTTATTGCTGTTATTGTTGTTGTTGTTGCTGTTATTGTTGTTGTTGTTGTTATTGTTGTTGCTGTTATTGTTGTTATTGTTGTTGTTGTTATTGCTGGTATTGTTGTTGTTGTTATTGTTGTTGCTGTTATTGTTGTTGTTGTTGTTATTGTTGTTGTTATTGCTGGTATTGTTGTTGTTGTTGTTGTTGTTGTTGTTGCTGTTATTGTTGTTCTTGTTGCTGTTATTGCAGGTATTGTTGTTATTGTTGTTGTTGTTGCTGTTATTGTTGTTGTTAATGTTGTTGCTGTTATTGTTGTTGTTATTGTTGTTGTTGTTATTGCTGGTATTGTTGTTGTTGTTGTTGTTATTGTTGTTGCTGTTATTGTTGTTATTGTTGTTGTTGTTGTTATTGTTGTTGTTATTGCTGGTATTGTTGTTGTTGTTGTTATTGTTGTTGCTGTTATTGCTGTTATTATTGCTGCTGTTGTTGTTGTTGTTGTTGCTGTTATTGCAGGTATTGTTGTTATTGTTGTTGTTGCTGTTATTGCAGGTATTGTTGTTATTGTTGTTGTTGCTGTTATTGTTGTTGTTAATGTTGTTGCTGTTATTGTTGTTATTGTTGTTGTTGTTGTTGTTATTGTTGTTAATGCTGTTATTGTTGTTGCTGCTGTTGTTGCTGTTGTTGCTGCTGTTGTTGTTGTTGTTGTTGTTATTTTTGCTGTTATTGTTGTTGCTGCTGCTGCTGTTGTTGTTGTTGTTGTTGTTGTTATTGTTGCTGCGTAATGCCCAGAATGAGTAAGTTTACTGACCGGAGTAGCGTACTAGTCCCCTTCCATTTGTATATCTCCAAGATAGGAAAGCTCTTGACCTGTTTAATCATCTATTCTTATTTGTAGAGCAGATTTAAAGTCTATTTTGCTCATTATCCCAGCTTTCGTTTTCTCAATGTCGTAAAATGCCCAGGGGAGATCGCCATTAAATTACAGGGGAGATAAACAAGATATCACGTCAGCTAACACATATTTTATGATGAATTTGAATCGGCTCATTTCTGTTCCTACTCATTCTTTATTGACATTGATTGTCTTACATAAGCATATTCTTCTTCTTCTTCTTATTCTTCTTCTTCTACTTTTACTACTTCTACTACTATCTCCACTTCTACTTCTTTTTCTTCGTTCGTTCGTTCGTTCGTTCTCAAATTCCCTCTACCAAACCCCGAAAACGGCCTGGGAAGTAGCAGAATGTTATCCTGAGAACGTAATGGGTTGTGTCCGAGTTTGCAGCTTAATTGTGATATTTGCATCGGTCGGTGCGACACATCGGACGTCAGCAGGTATTTTTGTGTACCGGGTTAGCCTTCCCTCTTCGATCCATTTTCCTTCGCTAGACTGTTCTTTTGCAGCCTGCTATACATGATCGCCACGTAGATATTGAGACGGGTCTTGACAGCTCTGGGTCATTTTCCCTGACGATAGCACTCAGCTTTGGGTCGCTGACCATCACATCTCATGGGCTGCTCAACATCTTGATCCCATAAGTATCTTCTTCTTCTTTTTCGTTCGTTCTCAATCTCCCGCTACCAAACCCTGAAAGGGCTTAAGTAGCAGAATGTAGTCCAGAGAACGGAATGCGTTGCGTCGTAGTTTACAGCTTGACTGCGATATTTGCACCTTTCGGTCCAACACATCCGACTTCAGCAAGTATTTTTTGAGTACTGGGTTAGCATTCCCTCTTCGATCGCTTCTCCTTAGACAGACTGCCCTGCTGCAGCATGTTATCCAGGATCACCGCGTGGAGGTGTAGAAGGGTCTTGGCAGCTATGGTTCGCTGGCTCTGACGCTAGCAGTCAGCTATGGGTCGCTGACCACTGCATCTCATGCGCTACTCAACATCTTGATCCCGGTCCATGTCTGACTTGTAAGCACATAGTTTGTATGACTTCTCTCATCATATGTCATGTACCTGTCCATTCAGATGAGGCCTCACAGGTTCAGCACTATATCGTGTTTCCCGTAATCACATTTAAGATAATCCTGATTTCATTTGTTTACAGAACGCATTCAGAAGCAATTGATTTTTACACGATTATGTTGCTATCGCCATGCACAACTTTCCTTAGTCGATTGTGTTTGTGATTTATTTTTGGCCATTATTGGGACGAACGTATCTCACAGTAACGTAGTGGCTAGTATGTCATGGCGTTTGATACTTGAATTACTGCTCATATCTTCATATTCATTCTTCTTTTGTCGGTGAGCAAGGTTCTTGGAAATCTGAGCTCTCAAACTTGATGGCAGTTCTCTATTTCTTGTCTGTTGTGGGATGGGAGCTGTCTATCTCTTGTCTGTTGTAGGATGGGAGCTGTCTATCTCTTGTCTGTTGTAGGATGGGAGCTGTCTATCTCTTGTCCGTTGTGGGATGGGAGCTGTCTATCTCTTGTCTGTTGTGGGATGGGAGCTGTCTATCTCTTGTCTGTTGTAGGATGGGAGCTGTCTATCTCTTGTCCGTTGTGGGATAACGATTCTCTATCTCGTGTCTGTTGTAGGATGGGAGATGTCTATCTCTTGTCCGTTGTGGGATGGCAGTTCTCTATTTCTTGCTTGTTGTGGGATGACGATTTTCTATTTCTTGCCTGTTGTGGGATAGGAGTTCTCTATTTCTTGCCTGTTGTGGGATAGGAGTTCTCTATTTCTTGCCTGTTGTGGGATAGGAGTTCTCAATTTCTTGTCTGTTGTGGGATGGCAGTTCTCTATTTCTTGCTTGTTGTGGGATGACGATTCTCTATTTCTTGCCTGTTGTGGGATGACGATTCTCTATTTCTTGCCAGTTGTGGGATGACGATTCTCTATTTCTTGCCTGTTGTGAGATGGCAGTTCTCTATTTCTTGCCTGATATGGGGTGGCTTTTCTGTTCTCTTGACTTTCATTGCTTCCATTCTTGCTGTTTATGTGCTTACTATATTTGACTTGTTTGGCGTTTCCTACCAACTTTTCACTGTTTCTATCTCCGTCCATGAGATTAGTTGTCCTGTGTTCCAGTTCCGCTCATTTCTCATAGGCGGTACTCAATAACGCGACCCATAAAATGGATTTACAGAAAGCATCAGCACCAACAATATTATCCTAGAGAGACCAGACGGCTTAACTCATTAAAAGACTATAATTGCGGTCTTTTTTGCGCCCACTGGATATTACCAAGTGTAATATTACAATAGTGCTTCCTCACTTTTCTCTTCCCCTGTGGATTCTAATATAATGCATGTTTGGTTATGTTGTTGCATTTCTTTTTGAGTGTGTATTGTCTATCCTTCCTATCTTTGATTTCCGTCTGTATTGGCTGTTGCAGATATCTGTTCTACAATATTTGCTGTCTAACACAAATTTGACGACGAAAGCATGGGAGGAGGAATGTTTGAAGTCTGGGTGTAACACTTCTATTCTAATGCCATGATTGCAGGGCAATTAGATGTGTCGAATGCGCATTAGTGCTGATAAACGTAATGTAATCTTGTTAAACATTAGTGCTGATAAACGTAATCTAATCTTGTTAAACATTAGTGCTGATAGGCGTAATGTAATCTTGTTAAACATTAGTGCTGATAAACGTAATGTAATCTTGTTAAACATTAGTGCTGATAAACGTAATCTAAACTTGTTAAACATAAGTGCAGAGAAAAGTAATCTAATCTTGTTAAACATTAGTGCTGATAAACGTAATCTAATCTTGTTAAACATTGGTGCTGATAAACGTAATCTAATCTTGTTAAACATTGGTGCTGATAAACGTAATCTAATCTTGTTAAACATTGGTGCTGATAAACGTAATCTAATCTTGTTAAACATTGGTGCTGATAAACGTAATCTAATCTTGTTAAACATTAGTGCTGATAAACGTAATCTAATCTTGTTAAACATTGGTGCTGATAAACGTAATCTAATCTTGTTAAACATTGGTGCTGATAAAGGTAATCTAATCTTGTTAAACATTGGTGCTGATAAAGGTAATCTTATCTTGTTAAACATTAGTGCTGATAAACGTAATCTAATCTTGTTAAACATTGGTGCTGATAAAGGTTATCTAATTTCGCTGTTGTTGCTGTTGTTGTTGCTTCTGCTGTTGTTGTTGCTTCTGCTGTTGTTGTTGCGGCCTCTGTTGTTGTTGTTGTTGCTGTTGCTGCTGTTGCTGTTGCTGTTGCTGTCTCTGTTGTTGTTGTTGTTGTTGTTGTTGCTGTCTCTGCTGCTGTTGTTGTTGTTGCTGTCGCTGCTGTTGTTGTTGTTGTTGTTGATGTTGAATGCCCACAAAGAATAGGATTACTCTTTTGTGCCCTCTGAAAAGGACGTTAAGTGACGGGTTGTCGTAGCTTTCCTCACATCCCGTGTGTGCTGATGAAGGTGGACTGGGGTCCTCCAGGCGGTTGTGCTATGCTTGGCTTCATCTGCGTGTCGTTCACTACTATGGAGATCACTTCGATACCTCACCTTGTTAGCCAGGCTGCCATTAAAACAGGCCATTATCAGAAAGGGCTAAGTATATTTTGTCTGACCAGACGTTAGTCTTGCTTCTCATCTAATTTCGTCAGACAATGAACCAGAGTAAAATATTGGACCAAATTTACATTTGGGTTGATAAACGTAATCTAATTTCGTTAGATAATTATTCCGAGTATCATATCTATCGAGACAGGAGAAAGTTAATATGGACGTCCTGATGTTAGCATCTAGATACGTCTTTTTTCCTTCGTCTTTGGCACTTCTGTAATGGCTAAAAAACGTGACATTATAGTTAATCTGTATGAGATGTGAGTGAGTCATTCAACAGCACAGTGTGTATATCGTTGATCTGTATGAGATGTCAGTGAGTTACCAAACAGTACAGTGTGTATATCGTTGATCTGTATGAGATGTGATTGAGTCACCCTACAGCACAGTGTGTATTAACGCCTGGAGTTCACACTAGTCGAGGATTTACACTTGTGTTCACGGAAATGTGTTGTTGTTTTTCATTTGGACTGATTAATTTGCTTGTTTTTTGTGTTTTCTTCCGTCCGATTATCTTGGTCTGGATGTCGGCTTCATAAATAGCACTACGCTTAAACCTGTGTCGTATTTCACGGTCTAGTTCACACGGCTGAACGTCACGAGATTGACGCCCTTCGCTTTAGCTGCAAACAGTGTCGGTTTTGGTATGTACAATTTAGACACGATTATAATGGACTAGTACACAGCCTGGCAGAGATGCCCAAGTCACTCACACCCTGTGTGATGTCCCTACGACCTCTTGCGGTTATGAGAAAGGCACGACACACCTTGTTTGATGTTATCCCTCCTCCGCTGCCTTGCGGGATACCTGTTTGCGGGAAAGGCTTCAGCAATAAACCCTGAGCAAAATTCTGCATCCTGTGATATCACTAGTCGTTTCGATAATGTCTTGCCACTGTCCAAAGGTAGATCAGGACGAGAGAGTGAGGCACTTCCCCACTTTAATCCAAATCACCGCGCAAGTCACCCATTTCAGCGGACACAGCAAGAGAAAATACTGTCCACACGGCTGAACAAAGAGAGCGGTCTTCATCACATGTAATGGACGAACATCACATCACATGAACGGTATCGATTATCTGAATGAGTTGAAAGTGACTACGCCCATATGGGTATGAACACAACTGCCTCTATAGTTGCCAGGTTGTCGTGAATAAATAATGTCCACACTGCATCAATTGTTGTTGTGTTCTGCTAGTCAAATTGCTAAACTCGTATTTTTCAGGTAGCAAAGACCATTCATGTTGCGTTGGACATTTGCTTCCTGCTTGCATGTCGTAAGAACAGATAGAGGAAGGCTGTGCTTGTAAACTTCCTTTGTCTAAACTAGTGTCCTGACAACTAACTACAAATAATGAGAAGTTTACAGTAAACCTGGTCAGTGTCAGACAACTGCAGAGTTGGACTTTTGCTTCACAAAAACAGGACGACGAGAAATTAAAGACGTTTTGTTACCTGAATGATTTGTGTTCAAGTCCAGAGTGGGGCCAACCATGTAGAAGTGAATGAGCTGACAGCAGCCAGCGACTCTCACAGCTGGCAGCTTGTAAGGTTCCCAAAGCTGATCAAGTGTCTACTCAATCCCCTAATAGCGGTTCTGAAAAACAGAACGGGTACTTGCGTTTTAATTCACCCAAAACAAAAGAAATACATATTTTTAGCACCACATATTAGATAGTGGCGTGATATAATAGTCCATCTTGTAACTGTTATGGGTGTCAACCATTCCGTGAGTATATACTAGAAATTTTGCTTCTGCAGTCGCTTATTCCTTCCGTCCTATCAATTAATCTCTTGAATCTGTCAACTTGGTCCATGATACGGAAAGTTGCATTCGGTTTCTACAGCAGCATAATATTATTCATACTGTCAGACAATGTAACAACATCCATGTTATCTAACCCTAACTCTAACTCTAAACCTAAACCTAACCCTTCGAGAAACTTAATATAACCATATTTTCTACACTTCTATCTTTATCTAAGTCTTGACTTATTTATTTAAAAGAAAATTAAATCAACCTTCCCTTAACTCGAAATGGAATGTCCCATGACGTACGATGGCAACCCCAAAAACTCTGTTTGGGGTGAATTAAGATGCAAGTACGAACTATTGCGTCCATGCAGCATGGTTAAGAGAATAACGATCGAAGTGGGAAGGCAAACCGCGTACCATTAAACGTCCTGCTGAAACCGGAGGCTTTTATATAGTAACCTCGCTGGGAACTACGACGCAGTGACCTTTTCAAGACGAGCGCCAATGAAGTCCCGAGTGTCTATAACCTGACTTTCCTTTCTGTAATTTGGTGTACCCGCTGGCTGATGTAAACATGCTTGAATAAATGATCGGATTTTCCATTACCTCGTGAACTATCTCCTAAGATGGGTCCAGTATCGGATTTCCCATTACCTCGTGAACTATCTCCAAAGATGGGTCCAGAATCGGATTTCCCATTACCTCTTGAACTATCTTCACAGATGGGTCCAGTATCGGATTTGCCATTACCTCGTGAACTATCTCCAAAGATGGGTACAGTATCGGATTTCCCATTACCTCGTGAACTATCTCCAAAGATGGGTCCAGTATCGGATTTCCCTTTACCTCGTGAACTATCTCCAAAGATGGGTCTACAGTCCAGAACACGTTCAGACCGAAAGTCCAACATGCCTTGACCTCACGCGTAAGTAGCTAACATCCTGGTCCCTAGGACACACCCATGCCTGACACTCAATGCCTCGTTGATTAGGGCTGATTTGGGAACTGAGGTAATTTCCTGTGAAAATGTGGTAAAGAGTAGGGGTGGGATTGTTTTCAAATCGTTTGTGGAGTATCACATTTGAAGAGTGTGAATCAGAAGGGAGTAAGGGAGGAGGTTGTACCATTAAACGAACTGAGTAGTAGTTTGACTGTGTTGTCAGACAGACCGCCTCCTTACAGGAACCCCCGACTTTGGTTGATTTTCTGATAACTGTTATCGATTTGTTCCCAGGAAATGAAAGCCATATAGGCCTGTTTACAAATGCCCTGGTCGAAGTCACAGCACTAAAAAGCCAGAAAAATACTCAACAATGATTTAAGAGCAGTACTCTGTCAACTATGCCAGCAGTCCGCACCAAAAAGAGTAGTGGTTCAGTGGGTTCCATCCCACTGCAACATCCAAGGCAACGAGGAGGCAGACAGACTGGCAAAAGAAGGTGCAAGACTACCACAACCAGATACTAGTATGACGTACGAAGAGTCAAAAAGGCTTATTAGAGCTAGATACATGACCAAATGGGAAATAGAACATACTGGCTACACAAAAAACGATGCCTATTACCAATTGAACAGAAGAGAGCAGGTCGTGGTCTTCAGACTTCGCACTGGCCACAATAGACTGAGGTACCACATATTCAATAAATTGAAGATAGGTGGCACTGACGAATGCCCGTGTGGTACCGGGAAAATGACCGCTGAACATTTGCTGCAAAACTGCCCGACATACGAGGATCAGAGAGAGCAGATGTGGCCATCACCAGTGGCAACACTAGACAAGCTCTATGGCAGTGTCGACAGCCTCAGGATGACCGCTGCTTTTTTAGAAAAAATACAGGTTGACGTCTGACAGCGTACGAAGAAGAAGAAGAAGAAGATTTGATCCCAATGCCCTCATTCTTGAAGTTGGCTCTTGATGTAAACATGACAATTGTCTTCTATCTCTGTCTTCTATCTCTGTCTTCTATCTCTGTCTTCTATCTCTGTCTTCTATCTCTGTCTTCAGCCTTGCTGCTGGGTCAAACAAACCAAAAAGCTTATTCAAATGAAATATAAAGTTCGGTTATTCTTATATTATGTGCATCACTGGACTTCTGGTAGGCTAATATGTATCTATTATCTCAGCGAAATGGCGGCGAAGGCTACACATTGCTGGATCTAGTGAACAGCAAGAGAACGATGAAAGGTGTTGAAGAAGTAAGTCTCAACAGAAGTTTAGTTAACGAAAGCAGAGCCAGGCATTTCTAACATGACGTCATACAAAAAGACAACACGTAACTGAACACTATACTAGAAGAGAAAGTAGAGGCCAAACTAGACAGTGGCCTACAGTGTCTAGAAAAGAGAAGATTTCGAGGGGACTCAATACAGGTTTATAAGGTAATCAAAGGAAAGGATACATTAGACTATTACAATTTGTTTTTAAGTACAACCGCCTACATGAACAAGATAGCACAGCTACAAATTAATTAAAGAAAGGTCCACATTTGATATTAGTATATATTTTTTAGTCAGAGAGTGGTGAATGCTTGGAATGCATATCCTCAGGAAATAGTCATGGTCAGATAATGCATGCAAGAATTGATTGGTTATTTTTAGATCAAGGGGAGTAGAAGAAACTGGTTTTATACAGACTCTGCAGAGTCTTCTAAACCAGTGTAAAGACGTTAAGTTAAGCTAGATAGAGGAAGACAAAATGACAATCATGGGTGGAACGGATGGCACACAGAGGATAACAAAAGGGTAAGATCGAGGGACCATTTAAAACATGGTATGGCACTGATGTTGGGGTCCAAAAGAAAGCAGCGAAGAGTAACACTGTAGCCTGCATGCATGTCGTATATGGATACTAAAGAGAGCTGTGTGTGGGGCTGGCTAACCCAGGATCTAGAAACGTACAGCCACGAAAACGTCAATAGAGACAGATCAACATATGATGAGGTGTATTCGTAAAGACATATGCTCCACAGGGAACTGAAAACGGTTTTGATGGACTGGTTGATCGCTGTATATTCCCTGTGTCAACTGCTACAAGAGCTCTACAAGGACTAGGAGATTGACATTAATAGTTTGTAGGAACAGGCTTGAGATGCGGAATAAGACATGTGAAGAAAATATAGAAATCAAGAAAAACCCAAGCAAAGAATGGATCACAACAGAGGCAATACATACAGTAGAAGATAGGAGAAAGAAGAAAGCTATACTCAACAATTACCCAACTCGAATCACCAAAGTAGAAGTACAGAGAAAGTATACTGTTACATACACAGTTCTCACATGTATAAGGGAAAGTACAGAAAATATATTGATATGGCTTTGGCTTTGTTCGTTCTCAATCTCCTGCTACCAAACTCTAAAAGGGCTTAAGTAGCAGAATGTAGTCCAGAGAACGGAATGCGTTGTGTCGTAGTTTACAGCTTCACTGCGATATCTGCACCTTTTGGTCCAACACATCCGACATCAGCAATCATTTTTTGAGTACCTGGCTAGCATTCCCTCTTCGATCCCTTCTCCTTAGCCAGTCTGCCCTGCTGCAGCCTGTTATCCAGGATCACCGCGTGGAGGTGTAGAAGGGTCTTGGCAGCTCTGGTTCCCTGGCCCTGACGCTAGCAGTCAGCTATGGTCCGCTGACCGCTGCAGCTCATGCGCTGGTCAGCATCTTGATCCCATATATTGATATAAGATGGTGGTACATTTTCTCGTGTATGGGTGTCAAAGGGCCAGTAAGTGAAGAGCAAGAAACAGGACTATCTACATACATGCACGCCCTAATACCTACTGACAATGGTTGTGGATGTATCTATCAATCTCATAATGTTAAACACATAAATGCAGAAGACATCATACAAGTGCAGAAAATGTGCTTTGGCGCAGGTGTAATGAGACAATGCCATATAGGGAGAGATCTGTAATAATACACAGAATAACGGCTGTAGCATAGGATGAGAGAACAAATTAATAGGTGAAGGTGAAACAAATGCAAAAAATAAGAAGACAGAAAACAAGGAGACGAGGAGAAGTAGAAAAAAGAAGAAGACAGAGAAAAGTAGAAGATAATAGAAGATGAAAGTAGGAAGGTGGAGAAAAGGAAAAAGCAACTGAGAGAAAAGATGAAGAAAAAAAAAAAATACGCCAAGGAAGTCGAATATGAAGAACAGAAGAAAAACATGAAGATGACGAAGAATAGAATAAGGAAGAACTAGACGAAACAAAGAAGAAGGAGGAGGAGAAGAAGAAGAAGAAAACAGGAGAAGAAGAAGAAGAAAACAGAAGAGAAAAAAAGAAGAAGAACACGTAGAGGAAAACGAAGAGGAAGAAAAAGAGAAAAAAGCAGAAACGAAAGAAGACAACGAAGAAGAAGACAAAAAGGAGGAAGAAGAATACAAAAAGAAACAAGAAGAAAAAGAACAAGAACAAGTAACAGAAGAACAGGAAAAAGAAGTAACAGAAAGAAGTATAACACGAAGAAGGAGAAGAAGAAGAAAAATGACAACACTCAGAACAAAAGAAGAAGGAGACGAACAAGAATAATTAGACGATAATTTCCTGGATTATTTCCGATAAAACTGATTGACAGTCAACAATGTTTATTGTAGATCTCAGAATAACGAAATCGACGCAGGGAACTTAAGAGACGTCAGGTGTTGCGTTTCGTTAGAAACTTCGAGAAACCATGATACGTCAATAAACTAGCGAATTATTCATTCTCCGGCGATCAGATGAACAATCAGTTAAATTCAGTTTTCGGAGATAGTCGACTTCGCATTTTTGATCACACATACACAAAGACACAAGCACGTTCTAGAACGGTCTTCAGCAGCCACGGAAAGTTCACGGACTCCAACAGACTCTTATGAGAAGAACGTTTAACAGTGTCGCGATAGAAAAGCTCAGGTTCTAAGGCTTCCAATATAATTAGGTGTCCAGCTCTTGGCTTCCGTGTCTCCGTGCTGAAAGTTACCAGGTTTAGCTAGACCTGAATGTTACAGCTGGTCCTGGATATTTCTTGATTCCCTTTATGGCGCGCTGTTTCTTGTTTCAGTTTCGCAGCTTGTGTCTTGTCTTGTGACCTTGTCTCTCAACTAGTCATTGGGTCGATACAGACAATTGTATATTTCTCTCTCTCTCCCTCTCTATCTCTCTCTCCCTATCTCTCTCCCTATCTCTCTCTCTCGTGTTTCTTGGTGTGACACTTCTTTCCTTAAATCCCTGTTCTATCTCTCTCTCCCTATCTCTCTCCCTCTCTATCTCTCTCTCCCTATCTCTCTCCCTCTCTATCTCTCTCTCCCTATCTCTCTCCCTCTCTATCTCTCTCTCCCTATCTCTCTCCCTATTTCTCTCTCTCTCTCGTGTTTCTTGGTGTGACACTTCTTTCCTTAAATCCCTGTTCTATCTCTCCCTCTCTATCTCTCTCTCCCTATCTCTCTCCCTCTCTATCTCTCTCCCTATCTCTCTCCCTCTCTATCTCTCTCCCTATCTCTCTCCCTCTCTCTCTCTCTCCCTATCTCCCTCTCTCGTGTTTCTTGGTGTGACACTTCTTTCCTTAAATCCCTGTTCTATCTCTCCCTCTCTATCTCTCTCCCTCTCTATCTCTCTCTCCCTATCTCTCTCCCTCTCTATCTCTCTCTCCCTATCTCTCTCCCTCTCTATCTCTCTCCCTATCTCTCTCCCTCTCTCTCTCTCCCTATCTCTCTCTCGTGTTTCTTGGTGTGACACTTCTTTCCTTAAATCCCTGTTCTATCTCTCCCTCTCTATCTCTCTCCCTATCTCTCTCCCTCTCTATCTCTCTCTCCCT
This sequence comes from Ariolimax columbianus, assembly GCA_036924085.1. Classification (NCBI taxonomy): domain Eukaryota; kingdom Metazoa; phylum Mollusca; class Gastropoda; order Stylommatophora; family Arionidae; genus Ariolimax; species Ariolimax columbianus. The sequence goes on along the minus strand of JAVGWX010000011.1, from coordinate 6,551,672 downwards.
ATCTCTCTCCCTATCTCTCTCTCCCTATCTCTCTCCCTCTCTATCTCTCTCTCCCTATCTCTCTCCCTCTCTATCTCTCTCTCCCTATCTCTCTCCCTCTCTATCTCTCTCTCCCTATCTCTCTCCATCTCTCTCTCCCTATCTCTCTCCCTCCCTATCTCTCTCTCCCTATCTCTCTCCCTCTCTATCTCTCTCTCCCTATCTCTCTCCCTCTCTATCTCTCTCCCTCTCTATCTCTCTCTCCCTATCTCTCTCCCTATCTCCCTCTCTCTCTCTCTCTCGTGTTTCTTGGTGTGACACTTCTTCTCCTTACATTTCTCCGCTCCTCCTCCTTTTCCGTCTCTCTATTTCTCTCTCGATGTCTGCCCATTTGCTATTTCAGGTCTCTTGGCATGTCACTTCTTTTCGCCGTTTCCTCTCTCTCTATCTGCCTCTCTCTCCGTCTCTCTGCCACACACACACTATATATGTATATCTACACACACACATACATACATACACACACACATACACTCAACAACACACACACATATTTGTGTAGAAAAAGAGTAAAATCATGTAAAGTCCACGAGAGGCTAGCAAGTCCGATTGAGATCAAAGATGACCAAGTGCAGTGTTGAACAGTGGAGATACCTGGGAGTACTGATGGGTGTGGAAGGTTCGAGAACTCAGATTCAGGCAAGAACAGAGATAACCATGGCTGCTCTGACCAAACTAAGGCCGCGATGGAGGGACGCAAGCATCGACTGGAAATCTAGGTTGAGTTTAATGTGTGCACGTGCTACTTCTTGCGAAACTTGGACTCTGTCAGAGGTTCTAGTAGTAGTAGACCCTTTCAGTCATGACTGACTATAGGGACTCTGTCAGTGGTTCTAGTAGTAGTAGACCCTTTCAGTCATGACTGACTATAGGGACTCTGTCAGTGGTTCTAGTAGTAGTAGACCCTTTCAGTCATGACTGACTACAGAGACTCTGTCAGTGGTTCTAGTAGTAGTAGACCCTTTCAGTCATGACTGACTATAGAGACTCTGTCAGTGATTCTAGTAGTAGTAGACCCTTTCAGTCATGACTGACTATAGGGACTCTGTCAGTGGTTCTAGTAGTAGTAGACCCTTTCATTCATGACTGACTATAGGGACTCTGTCAGTGGTTCTAGAAGTAGTAGACCCTTTCAGTCAAGACTGACTATAGGGACTCTGTCAGTGGTTCTAGTAGTAGCAGACCCTTTCATTCATGACTGACTTTAGGGACTCTGTCAGAGGTTCCAGTAGTAGTAGACGCTTTCAGTCATCACTGACTATAGAGACTCTATCAGAGGTTCTAGCAGTAGTAGACGCTTTCAGTCATGACTGACTATAGAGACTCTGTCAGAGGTTCTAGTGGTAGTAGATCCTTTCAGTCATGCCTGACTATAGGGACTCTGTCAGTGGTTCTAGTAGTAGCAGACCCTCTCAATCATGACTGACTATAGGGATTATGTCAGAAGTTATAGTGGTAGTAGACCCTTTCAGTCATGACTGACTATAGAGACCCTGATAGAGGTTATAGTGGCAGTAGACCCTTTCAGTCATGACTGACTATAGAGACTCTGTCAGAGGTTCTAGAAGTAGTAGACCCTTTCAGTCATGACTGACTATAGAGACTCTGCCATCGGTTCTAGTAGTAGTAGACCCTTTTAGCCATGGCTAACTATACGGACTCTGTCAGAGGTTCTAGTAGAAGTAAACCCTTTCAGCCATGACTGACTATAGGGACTCTGCTAGCGGTTCTATTAGTAGTAGACCCTTTCAGCCATGACTGACTATAGGGACTCTGTCAGAGGTTCTAGTAGTAGTAGACCCTTTCAGTCATGACTGACTATAGAGACTGTCAGCGGTTCTAGTAGTAGTAGACCTTTTCAGCCATGACTGACTATAGGGACTCTGTTGGCAGGTCCTGTAGTATGACTGTTCTCTTGTTAACCGTCAACTATTCGTAAAGGATTTCTTTGGGATTGCGGCCGTCTTCCATACGACCAACATGATCATGCCATTGTAGCCTTCTCTGTCTAAGGGGAGCGTCCATTCTTTTGAAACCGGGAGAGTGCTGACAACACATGCATTGTACAACATGACCTTGGTTTTCATTGTCAGTGTCTGGTTTTTCTACACACGCGTTGTGACGCGAGAAAATGTAGCAACAGCTTTGCCAATGCGACTGTCTATTTATGGATCCGGAGAGATCGTGTCATTGATTAGGGGCCCCATATATGTGAATTGATGCACAGCTGCCAGTTCATAATAATCAATGCTAAGAGATGACGTGGTATCCACTTCCTGTCCCAGCACATTAGTTTTGTTGAGACTTTTTGTGAGACCAAAACATTTGCAAGCCTGGGAGAAGCGATCTATCAACATTTGAAGTTCCTGCAGACTCTTTGTAACAGTTACAGTATCATCAGCGAAAAGCAAGTCCCTGATAGTGATCTCCCTTATCTTCATTTTGGTCTTGAGCCATCCGGCCTAGTGTGAAAGCAGATTTCTTCATTTGCGTTACCAAATGCATGTTTCATTAACAGAGCAAAGAAGATTCTGAACAATGCCGGGACCAGAACACAACTCTTCGTAGAATAACTTAGAATAATAAATCATTTCGATATGCTACCGTGAAATTGGACTGTTCCTTTCATGGGACGATATTATTAGTGGTTGCAATTTGCTTAGGCAGCCTATTTTAGAGAGGTTTTGTAGAGGCCATCCCTACTAACCAAATCCAATGCCTTTGTCAGGTGAATGAAGGCGACAGAAAAGGGCTGATTACGTGACTTTTCCTGAAGTTGTTGAAGCGAGAACTCTATCATATTTTTACAACATGAGATGGTAGACCTATGATGTTTTTACAACTTGAGATGGCATACCTATGATATTGTTACAACATGAGATAGTGGACCTATGATATTGTTACAACATGAGATGGTGGACCTATGATATTGTTACAACATGAGATGATAGGTATATGATATTGTTACAACATGAAATGGTGGACCTATGATAATGTTACAACATGAGAGAGCGGGATATCATATATCTAACTGCCACTTCTCTAATCTGCTGGCACTGGACTCTGTGAATAATCAACCATCAAGATATGATCCAGCAGACATGGCCCGGCAATGACAGCCTGCTGGATCCACCAATATCATGACACAGGGAATGCCAATGAGATTATCTGACATGTCGATCAATATCATGACACAGGGAATGTCAGTGATACTATCTGACATGTCCACCAATATCATGACACAGGGAATGTCAGTGATATTATCTGACATTTCCACCAATATCATGACACAGGGAATGTCAGTGATACTATCTGACATGTCCACCAATATCATGACACAGGGAATGTCAGTGATATTATCTGACATGTCCACCAATATCATGACACAGGGAATGTCAGTGATACTATCTGACATGTCCACCAATATCATGACACAGGGAATGTCAGTGATATTATCTGACATGTCCACCAATATCATGACACAGGGAATGTCAGTGATATTATCTGACATGTCCACCAATATCATGACACAGGGAATGTCAGTGAGACTATCTGACTCTCTAAAGTGTGAAGATGAGGAACAAGATCACAGTCGTTAAAACAAAACAAAAAAAAACAAGGGGGCGAAGAAAGAAAAGAAGAAGGAGAATAACAAGAACAAGGAGACGAATAGATAAAAGCAGAATGATAAAGAACGAACAATGAAAAGATAAGAAAGAAGACGAAGATAATTAACACACACACACCAACACAAACACACAAACACAATAACACACACAAACACACAAAACGAACCCACAGAAAAACTTCAAAGGTTATGAATAAAAGCAAATACAACAACAGATGACCAGAACACACACACACAAATACACACGCACTAATCAACACAAATACAGACACTACGACACACGCGCGCATAGGCACACACACACTCAAACATAAACACACCTTACAAAATACGCACTCATACAAACACACACACGCACCAACCGATACATAGAAAGTACCACACGAACGGACACAAATACATACACAAAAACTCACACACAAAAACACTCACACATACACAAACACACACAAACACAACAACAAACACACAAACATACACAAACATACACAAACACACACAAACAAACACACAGAAACAAACACACAAACAAACACCAATAAACAAATATACACAAATACACACAAAACACAAACATACACAAACACAAATAAACAAACATACACAAACACACACAAAAACACACACAAAATATCATAAACAGACACAAACAGGCACAGACACAAACATACACTAAGAGACACACATTAACAGACACAGGCACACACATAGATAAATACATAAACAGACACAAACACACACACACACACACATAAACATACACAAACAGGCACAAAAACAAATACCCACACAGATACATACATAAACAGACACAAACAGGCCCATACACAAACAGACATACATAGACACACATTAACAGACACAAACACACATAAACAGACACAAACACACACAGCCACAAACACACACACAGAGACATACATAAACATTCACAAAAACGCATAGACACAAACACACACACGGAGACATACATAAACAGACACAAACAGACACAAACACACACACAAACACGGATAAACAGAAACAAACACATACACACACAGAGACACACATAAACAGAAACAAACACATATACACACACAGACACACATAAACAGAAACAAACACACAGACACACATAAACAGAAACAAACACATACACACACAGACACACATTCATACACAAACCCAAACACACACATACCATCGTTTAACGTAGATGTACACGATTCCATATGAATTATCCAGTGTCTTTCCTTATCTGGATTTAGACCATAATTGACAGACAAGCGTTCTCCAACTTAGGCCAGACTTGTCCATGTGCCAGAACCGTTTACCCTGGGTATCTCCCACTTGCGCCTTCCTGCTCTCTCTGGATTCTCATTCGTCCCTAGGAATCCAGTAACATTAGCTCACTTGTCTGGATGCAACTTGTCCCACGGTGAATGTCGTCTCTCTAAGGGTTTGAATTCTGCGCGTACACAATATTCACCAAAATATTTCTAATGACAAAATTGTTTCTGTTGTAGTGTTAACCCCAGGACCCTTACTGAGAGGGAATGGAGATATGAGGTATTAAGTTAACTAATGAGAGTTGTGTATGAGGCTAGCAGTCTGAATGTGTAACACAAATTTCTACAGATATCACTGGAGAAAGCAGAGAATAGCTCTATCGCACGCGTCCAGAATTAGACTGACAGTTCCGATGAACCATTGCTAGGTTTGGCTTAAAAGGACACACACACAGACACACACACACACACACACACAGACACACACACACACACAGACACACACACACACACACAAAGAAATTGGCTGAAGAAGCGAGCTCTGTTAAGTATATGTACTGTTTTCTGTCCATTGGTGTACTTAAGCGTCGTGGGAAGAAGAGGCATCCTTGCCGGGTGCAAGTTTTTTTGTGCTAGCTGTTGTTAGTTTTATAAAAAATGTTTTTAAATTGTACGCGTTTGCCTGACTAGTTTCTACTGGCGGAGGCGCGCCTAATCCACCTCAGACCGTAGTCAATTAGGCGATGATAAGACGCATAAACCAGTGCTTGGATGTACGTGTGCGTCTGTAAGTACCTATGCTAGGTTTGTGCGCTCTCAGAAGCCAGCCCAACCAAAGTGCAATGGAAGGGCCTCACCCTGGAGGCGCGTGTGAAAGTTGTGCAAGAGTATGATTGTTTGACAGAGTCAAATGAAACAAGAGTGTCATTGTTGGACAGAGTCAAATGAAACCAGAGTGTGATTGTTGGACAGAGTCAAATGAAACAAGAGTGTCATTGTTGGACAGAGTCAAATGAAACAAGAGTGTCATTGTTGGACAGAGTCAAATGAAACCAGAGTGTGATTGTTGGACAGAGTCAAATGAAACCAGAGTGTCATTGTTTGACAGAGTCAAATGAAACAAGAGTGTGTAGAAAGAAGAGATAGGTGGATGTTGTAAACCCGTTATGTCGTCCGATTTGCACTACTGTCGCTAAATCTCCATCGTGACCTGTATCCTGATATTTTTGGATTATGTGTATTCAGTACAGGGAAATGATTCTCACAATCCAGCAGCCGTCGAGGTCCGAAACATGATAGTTGTGCCTTATTATTATCATAGCAGTGGGTGGTGGAGGGGGTTATGGTAGGATGGTAGCCATTCTAGAAAGCTCAGAAAGGGGAGATCGTACAGGAGACAAAGAGAATGATGGAGAGGACAGAAAGTGGAAATGAGAGAGTTAGGCGATAAAACAATAGATGTGTGTGACCAAGAGGTGAAAGGCAATATAGGAGTGAATGTGATACAGAAGTTGTTGTTTGTGAACTACCACAATGAGTTGGTTTACTCTTTTGTGTGCCATGAAAAGGACATTAAGGGGTGGGTTGCTGTAGCTTTCCTCACATCCCGAGTGTGCTAATTTAGGTGAACTTTGGCAGCCAGACTCCCATAACACAGGTTATTTCCAGGGAGGGCTGCTGGGAAGTCAAGGTGGCCAGTATGTTTTGCCTGACCAGACGTTAGTCTTCCTCCCAGTGGGACAAAGGTAGATGAGATAGCTGAAAGGAGAGAACAAGTTGAATGGGGGTGGAGTTTGAGGGAGATATAATTGGAGGGAGATAGATTTGAAGGGAGATATAGTTATAGGGAGATAGAGATAGAGTTTGAGGGAGATAGAGTTGAAGGCAGATATAGTTAGAGGGAGATAGAGATAGAGTTCCAGGGAGATAGAGTTGGAGGGAGATGCTGTAACCATGTCATAGGTCCACGCTCTCATCCTGTAACAATGATGTAGGTCCTGCACTCTCATATTGTAACAATATTATAGGTCAACCCTCTCTTATTTTGTCAATGTCATAGGTCCCACCCTCTCATGCTGTAACAATATCATAGTTGAACACCCAAGATTCTATCCTACTAACTTGTACATACGCTACCCACAATAATTCGACAGCCACTTACCAAACCTTACAATTTTATCAATCTTAAAAAATAACGCGAAATCAATAACATGTAATTAAATAGGTTTCCAGTCCTTGGTACATGAAAGTTTCGTGTAAACAACGAATTTGTACAGTAGCACTTGTTGGCTATTTGCACACACCTTTCTGTTTTTTTTTAAATTGAGACGTTTAACTGCTGAAATAGAGATTATGTTGAGACCGATCATCAGCCAAGACGCTCCGAGTCCAGCCTTGACAGTGCCCATTGCGTTCCTCTTCTAACGTTACCACGTCTTCATCTGACAGGCCGCGCCAGAATCCTCAACTTTGAGCACAGCACCATGCCCCAAAGCCTGAATGCTGGGGATGGGAAAGGTTGAATGGTGTTCACTCTGCAGATAAGACGTGGCTGGTTTCCTTGGAAACGATGCAGTGATGTTATGTAATCTCTGTCACTGTTGCGACCATACAATCATACACACACACACATACACACACACATACACACACACATATACACACATACACACACACACACATATATATATATATATATATATATATATATATATACATACACATATATGTATACATATATACATACACACGCGTACATACACACACATATATATATATATATATATACATACACCCACATACACCCACATACACACACACATACATATATATATATATATATATATATATACATACACCCACATACACACATACACACACATATATATATATATATATATATATATACACCCACATACACACACACATACATATATATTTATACATACACCCACATACACACATACACACATATATATATATATACATACATACACACATACACACACATACACACATATACATATATATATACATACACACACATACACACATATATATATATATATATATACATACACCCACATACACACACACATACACACATATATATATATATATATACATACACCCACATACACACACACATACACACACACATTCACACAACTACACATATACACACACACACACATGATTTGGTTATCTCTACAGTGTATTAACGTGAGAGTTGGATAAACAAGGCTGGTCGTCTGGTCCACGAGTGAGGGTAGCAGTTGATAGACGAGGTCACCTTATGTCATAACACGAGCGGTGGGAGGGTTGATGTCGGTATGTAAGTGAAATCGCCCTCACACATTCAGCGGAACTGTGTGTGTAAGAGGGAGGAAGGGGGGATGTGGGATTAAGAAGTTATCGGGATGACAGAGGCGTTGACGAGAAGAAGGACAGAGGAAGGGATGGCGGTGGGGCTGAGGTTGTTGGGAGAGGAGAATTTAGGAGTAGGGAGTGGGGACTGTGGATTGGGCGGAACTAATGAGTGGGTGTAGCTTGGGGTGGGGGGGGTGAAGAGATGAGAAGTTGGGGAGAACTGCTGAGTGGCGGAGGAGGGACTGAGGAGTCGGGGGGTGGGGGGGGGTGAAGAACTGAGGAGTTGGGGAGAACTGCTGAGTGGCGGAGGAGGGACTGAGGAGTCGGGGGTGGGGGGGGGGGTGAAGAACTGAGGAGTTGGGGAGAACTGCTGAGTGGCGGAGGAGGGACTGAGGAGTCGGGGAACTAATGAGTGGGTGGTGCTGAGGAGCGGGAAGTTCGGGAGGACAGTTGAATGATGGAGAAGGAACTAATGAGGCGGGTTGGAGTGTGAAACTGGGAAGCTGGCGGGGGAGGAGGGGAATAACAGGGGAGTAGGAGGGACCTATGACTGTGGTTAGTGGTGTGGGGGGGAAGGGCATGGAAAGGGACCTATTACTATGGTTAGTGGTGTGGGGGGGGAAGGGCATGGGAAGGGACCTATGACTGTGGCTAGTGGTGTGGGGGGGGGGGGAGGGATAATTGGTTTAGATGTAGACATACTTCAACTGACGAGTGGGTGGCTAAGCAGATACCATACTGCACTCATGTCTATGTTGGAGCAAGTTCAAAGCCCGGTAGGGCATAGTTTTGTTTTCATTACAGAGAGAGAAATAGGGAGTGAGGCTGTTTCGAATGTTCACATTGAGTAGGTTAACTCTTTTGTGCGCCCCGAAAAGGGCGTTAAGTGGCGGGTTGCTGTAGCTTGCCTCACATCCCGAGCGTGCTGATGAATGAGGATCGGGGTCCTCCAGGCGGTTGTACTATGTTTGGTTTCATCTGCGTGTCGTTCATTACTACGGGGATCACGTCGATCCCTCACCCTGTTAGCCAGGATGCCATGAGAACTGAAAACAGACCGTTTCTAGGGAGGGCTGCGAGGTAGCCGAGGAGAGGGTCTTAGTCAGTACATTTTGCCTTACACTGACTAACATGTCTGATCAGTATGTTGTGTCAGACCCTGACTAACTTGTGTGATCAGTATGTTGTGCCTGACACTGACTAACATGTCTGATCAGTATGTTGTGCCTGACACTGACTAACATGTCTGATCAGAATGTTGTGTCAGACCCTGACTAACTTGTGTGATCAGTATGTTGTGCCTGACACTGACTAACATGTCTGATCAGAATGTTGTGTCAGACCCTGACTAACTTGTGTGATCAGTATGTTGTGCCTGACCCTGACTAACATGTCTGATCAGTATGTTGTGTCAGACCCTGACTAACTTGTGTGATCAGTATGTTGTGCCTGACCCTGACTAACTTGTGTGATCAGTATGTTGTGCCTGACCCTGACTAACTTGTGTGATCAGTATGTTGTGCCTGACACTGACTAACTTGTGTGATCAGTATGTTGTGCCTGACACTGACTAACTTGTGTGATCAGTATATTGTGCCTGACACTGACTAACTTGTGTGATCAGTATGTTGTGTCAGACCAGACGTTTGTCTTCCTTCTCGGGGAGGAACGTGATTATTCAATAAGATTGCCCACTACGTTGTGATTGCAGGGGAAAGAGGCTTTTACTTCTGTCGTATAATTCTCCATCCACCCAATGCTGTCCAGGGGCACAGAACAATCGGTATAACCACTGTCACGCCCTATTTTCTCCTTCCAAGTCCCGTGCGTCCTGTTTCTCAACGCCTCTGAAACTGGTCCCAGGTTAACCAGTGGCGTCTCTCCACTGAAGTCAGCGTGATCACATGTGTTTATCATTTTACTCGGAGAAGGGAAAGTGTTGATAACTCCAAGTGTTATATCTTGTTGTGCTTATCTGATAATGCGGTAGTTAGAAGTGATATTTCTCGTTTTGTTATTTATTGGTAGCAGTAGTGGGAGTGGTTACAGAAGGGAGAGGGGGTAGATGTGGTTACAGAAGGGTAAGGGGTGAATGGGGTTACAGAAGGGGGAGGGGTTGATGTGGTTACAGAAGGGGGAGGAGTGAATGTTGTTACAGAATGGGAAGGGTGGGAGCTGTAAACGGATGAGGAGGGAGAGGAGAAGTGATAGGAAAATAAATTATGATTAATTAGGGTAGTAGGAGGAGGAGGAGGAGGTTGATGAATGGCAATAGTAGTAGTAGTAGTAGTAGTAGTAGTAGTAGTAGTAATAGTAGTAGTAGTAGTAGTAGTAGTAGTAGTAGTAGTAATAGTAGTAGTAGTAATAGTAGTAGTAGTAGTAGCAGTAGTAGTAGTAGTAGTAGTAGTAGTAGTAACAGTAGTAGTAGTAGTAGTAGTAGTAGTAGTAGTAATAGTAGTAGTAGTAGTAGTAGTAGTAGTAGTAGTAATAGTAGTAGTAGTAGTAGTAGTAGTAGTAGTAGTAGTAGTAGTAATAGTAGTAGTAGTAGTAGTAGTAGTAATAGTAGTAGTAGTAACAGTAGTAGTAGTAATAGTAGTAGTAGTAATAGTAGTAGTAGTAGTAGTAGTAGAAGTAGTAGTAACAGTAGTAGTAGTAGTAGTAGTAGTAGTAGAACATAAATAAAGGAGATAAAGTTGACGATAATTGAATCAGAACTTATCAGCTTCCTGTGAAGCACATGTCCTCAATAAATACATTCCCCAGCTCTCTACCTCTAAGCCATGCGTTCCAGATCTGAGTACCTTCCCCTTCATGTATGTCTCGAGTTATTTTCTCAGTGTTTGAGAAGTGCTTCTTTTTCCTTTGTCGCGGGAATTCGAGAAAAGAGAATGTTTAGTAATACTAATAGACTTTCAACTGGTTATCTGAATGCGTGTCTTCTCCAACGCCGGCGCTTTCACCTCACATTATGGTGAGGCCCTTCCATTGCGCACAAACCTAGCATAGGTACATACAGACGCATACATTCATCCAAGCACTGGTTTATGCGTCCTGATATCGCCCAATGGACTACTGTCTGGGGTGGAAAACGGCGCGCCTCCGCCAGTAGAAACTAGTGAGGCAAACATCTAAGCAGCAACAACAACAACAATTTTTGGCACCCCAATCCCTGGAAATAGAATGTAAAATAGAGCCTCTGAAACCGGACAGAGTACATTAAAAAGAAAAGAGAAAGACAATGAAGAGAAAGAAAAAAAAAAGGAAAGAAAAAAAAGGGGGAAAACAACTGGAAACCACATAATAATGACAGGAAGGATCAACGAGAGGATTAACCAATGGCATGAAATACTTTTGCATCACTGAAACACAAGGATAGGTACATTCAGATACACACGTGCATCTAAGCACTGGTTTATGCGTCCTGATATCGCCCAATGGACTACGGTCTGTGATGGAAAATGGCGCGCCTTCGCCATTAGAAACTAGTGAGGCAAACATCTAAGCAACAACAACAACAACTGCTTGGGTTTGTCCAACAGTTACACATTAATGGGCGTATCTCACCATTTCAATCTCTTTGTTCAGTGAATGCCCTCGTTTCTGAAAGTCTGTACCTTTTCTATTGTTGTCTTTGGTGTTCTCCATTTTTCAGAACCATACAAATTAATGGGCTCTTCATTAGAGCTGAAGGTTGTTACTTTTGTATTGGACTTAATTTCCGTCTAAGCAAACTCGTTCTTCCAAACCATGAAGGGAATATTGTGCAACAAAACCTTGTCGCTGGAACTGAGAAAGAGAGTCGCAGGATGCTACATGGTCCAGTAGTGGCATATGACAGTAAATCATGGGCAATTACTAAGCAAGCGCTTAGATCTTTGGGATCATAAGGTTTTACTGAAGAATGTTGTGGATTCCATGGATTGCAAAGAAGACTAATGATACAGTACTCGAGGAGGCACACACACAAAGACAATTTGTTGCAAGGATCAGGTAAAAACAGTCATCTTTTTGGGGCATGTTATGAGAATAGGTGGCTTGTAGTACGTCGTGGCAACGGGAAAGATAGCTGGTACGAGAGACAGAGGAAGGCCTTGAGATAAGATGCTGAACAGTCTAGGATAATGGTACAGGCGACAATCAACAACAGAGAATCACATACGTGATAGAAATGGATGGAGGTCCGCGATCGTCAACGCCAACCGGCAGGGCACCTGATCATGATGATGGTTTCCTGTTCGCCTTGCAACGTAGGCTCCTCTCGCCTTTTGTTTTCTTATTTTGATATCGTTTTCTGTACCTCCTACTTTGTCTACATTGCTACAAAGTTGTATGAACGACCCGACATCTTACAGGAGTGAATCTCCCAGCTCTATCTGAACATCCTACTTTGTCTACATTGCTACCAAGTTATATGAACGACCCGACATCTTACAGGAGTGAATCTCCCAGCTCTATCTGTACTTCCTACTTTGTCTACACTGCTACCAAGTTGTATGAACGATCCCACACCTTTTGAATCTTCCAACACAGTCTGATGGTTATAAGTTGCCTATTTTCTTATGTTATTTTTAACATTTTTCTCTCGCTATTGTTATTCCCACTTTATGTGGATCTCCATCAAGTAAGTTATTTTACACCTGACAGCAGGTACGGGCCTGGGAATCATCTTCGTGGTAGTCCAGACCATCAACTTATTCTATTTCAGTCCTGTGAATTCTATTTTTGTTGGCTGAGTTTGTTCTCTTCATAATGCGATACCAAGCAGAAAAAGACACGATAATAAAAGACATCCATGCCTCACACTAGTTCTTGTCTCAAAGGGCTCAGAAAGCTAACCTTCATTTACAGCTCTACATTTCTTCTTCTTCTTCTTCTGCGTACGCAGTCAGACAGTAACCATTATTTTTTCGAAAAAAGCGGCGGTCATCCTGAGGCTGTCGCCACTGCCATAGAGCTTGTCTTGCAGTTCCACTGGTAATGGCCACATCTGCTCTCTCTGATCCTCGTATGTCGGGCAGTTTTGCAGCAGATGTTCAGCGGTCATTTTACCAGTACCGCACGGGCATTCGTCGGTACCACCTATCTTCAATTTGTTGAATAGGTGGTACCTCAGTCTATTGTGGCCAGTGCGAAGTCTGAAGACAACGACCTGCTCCTTTCGGTTCAACTGGTAATAGGCATCGTTTTTGGTGTAACCAGTATGTTCGGTTTCCCATTTGGTCATGTATCTGGCTTTAATAAGCCGTTTTGACTCTTCGTACGTCATACTAGTATCTGTTTGTGGTAGTCTTGCACCTTCTTTTGCCAGTCTGTCTGCCTCCTCGTTGCCTTGGATGTTGCAGTGTGATGGTACCCACTGTACCACTACCCTTTTTGGTGCGGACTGCTGGCACAGTTTGCAGAGTGCTGCTCTTAAGTCATTGAGCTCAGTGTTTTTCTGGCTTTTTAGCGCTGTGACTACGGCGAGAGCATCTGTCAGCAGGACTATATGGCTCTCATTTTCACTGTGTGTCACCATTTCTTCCACTGCCGCCCTCAGTGCCTCTGCCTCCGCTCTGAAATTGCTTGTGTACTTACCAGTAGCGAATGATAGTGTTATTTTTCTGCCATTTGGTAGGTTCAGGAATTCTCCTGCCCCTCCGTTCTGTGATGTGTTTGTTACAGAGCCGTCGGTGTATGCATGGGTCCAGTCCATGCTCGGGTAGCTTTTTGTTATGAAGCTTAGGGTAGTATCTCTCCTTTCTTTTTCAGTCTGGCAGTTTTTGTTTACAGCTCTACATTTGATATCTGCATGTTCTTGTTACTATGTTATTGAATTTCGGGGGCAACTACCAGAGCGATTCTTTCTCTAAATTGTCAAATGTTCTTTCATAATCCACCGATCCGAGCTCACTAGAGGTGACTGCCTTTCCACACTTTGTTCAATTTCATTCTCAGTGTGCCTATCTAGTCCGCGCAGGACATATTTTGCCGAAAGCCTGTCTGTTTCTCTTTAAGTTATCTATATCCTATTTTAATCCTTCTAGTATGATTCTGATCACTATTTTACCAGACACCGATAATTACATTATTCCTCTATAATTTGTACACTATGCAGACATCTCTTCTTTGGCTACTGGACTACATAACCTTCCTTCGTGTCTGCTTGTATTTCTTTTCCTTTAAAAACTTTACCGATCAGTTTGTCTAATATCTCTGTTCAAGTGAGCAAATAATGACGAAGAATTGAGCGAAGGGAGACAAGAATGGACAAAAAAACAAAAATAGAGCACGTGCGTGGCTAAGGAACCAAAGTAAACAAAGGGTAAGAACATCCATGAAACAGAAAAGACCACGTGGACGGCTGCACAACAAACAACAAAAACAGAATAAAAATAAACAAAACAGTAAATAAATATCCAAATAGAAAGAAACGGCTAGTCCTCTCCCTCTCACATGAATAGAAACGAAGATCCTAATCATTTTAAAAAGCAGGGGACAAGATCCATGTAAATGAGCCACTCGTGCTAGGAGTTGTCCCTAAATTCTCTCGTTGCTATTCATGAGATTTGCCTCGGGACGTGCGAGAAACGAGTCTGGTATCATGCATGTATGTAATGTGTCTTGTGATTGAAGTAGGCGGCCAGTCTGAAGCCGATCTAAGTTCTTCGTTGCTCAGGGCTCAGATTCCATCTGGAATCTTGCAGCACAACGATGGTTGTATGAATGAATGATTTGCTGGAATGGTAATCCGGGGCCTGACATTTTGATTTGAGAGTCTGTGGGTTTCGATTTTTTTTTTACCTCGTTTTTCTTCTTACTTTTTTATAAGTACATTTGGATGAGTATCTAGAGTGGTTGAGTCGTTATGGCTATGTTCTCCTGCGATAAATGAAGCGTCATTCTACCAAGTTGTAAATTGGATCCTACACTACTGGTAAAATGACCACTGAACATATGCTGCAGAACTGCCCGACATACGAGGATCAGAGAGAGCAGATGTGGCCATTGCCAGTGGAACTGCAAGACAAGCTCTATGGTAGTGGCGAGAGTCTCAGGATGACCGCCGCTTTTTTCGAAAAAATAATGGTTACTGTCTGACTGTGTACGCAGAAGAAGAAGAAGAAGGATCCTACACTCATGGAGGGCATGGGGACGAGGAAGGGAAATGATCAACCCTCTTTAGTTACAGTTGAGATCTTGTAAACTGAAACCTGCAACACTTAATTTTCGAAGGTTATCTCTGCTATGGGGCAAACCGTTACCGTGTATATGTTACTAGTTGTAGTAGCAGACGTTCCCACGGACAGTCATCTTCCCATATTAATTCTCAAATGTCAATCTGTATTCTTATCATATGCTGTGGCAATTTGATTGGCCAATCTAATCGCGAGATATCAAAAGTGGGCCAATGTAGCCCCTGACACTACCACACGAGGTGTAAGTTGTAATGGGGGGATGGGCCAGGGTAGAGAAGATGGGGGGGGGGGGAGGGGGAATAGGTAAGTGACTGGTGAGATGGATTGTAACTTAATTTATGTTCATCTCGACATTTGACGCGTGACACTATACTATCGCACGCTGCATTAGATATTTCTGAAAGTTGTTAATACAGTTCTGCATCCGAAACAAGCATGGGCGAATTGAGATTGGGGAGTGGAAGAAGCGAGTGATTGAAAGGGGGGGGGGGCGGAAGAGATTGAATTTTTTTGTATTGGTCGTTTACAAGTGAAGGATAGAATGGAGAAGCGATAGACGGGTTGGGGGGGGGGGGGGGAGGTGAAAAGTACAGAGGGATAGATCTGTTGGAAAGGAAGAACGTGAAATTGTTAATCTGCTATTTGTTTCTCCATATAGAATATCTGTACTGCCGGGCAGATAATCTGCACACGTTTGCTAGTGGAAATGTGACACTTGTAAAGCCCCTTGCTGTTACCCCTCCTCGCCATCACATCTCTAGTGCACTCCGTTATGGCTCTCCCAAAGATATACAAATTAAAAGGATATTTCAATGTATGCCATTTTTTCGCAAACCAACTCCACCTCATCCAACCCAACTAATCTTCCCTACATCTCATCTGCCTTTCAACCGGAAGCCCATTTATCTCCCACAGGTCATCTCCCTGCCCATTTCCTTCCTCCTAAAGCCGTTTCCCTTCCACTAGTCCATTTCTTGCCAATTTTGGAGCATGGGGTCACATTTTCTTAAAAAAACACCTTTACTGAATTAATTAGATCTTAATTTCTTGGTTTAAATTAAAAAAAGACACCAAATAGCTCCTACAACTAAGACAAACTCACGTTTTGATGAAGATAATTAAGCGAATTTGAGCGTGTCATTCAGACGCAGATGCTCTGCGCATTAGACATCTACCAAATTGAGTCAATGAGTCACAGTTCATCTTTTTATATGCTGCCTTTGCAGCAAATACTAAATGTTCATTTGTCATCCAAGGATAGGGGTGGGATGTTCAAATGGCATGTATAACCAGTATTGTTCTAAGGGCCCAAGAAAGCAACTATGCAGAATATGGTTCAAAATTGCGAAACTGATTAAATTTGTATAAGGAACAATCCAATCAACAGACGTTTACATGTATTTTGATTTATTCTGATAGTTTTGTGTCGCTTAAAAGTGTTTGCCTCCTGATGTGAATGTTTACATATAATACTGTACAATAATACTTACAATATTAGAAAGATAGATAAGGGGTTATAATAGATCATACAGGAAAGGTGAGTGAGCAAGTTAAGGTAGCAGTGAAAAAGGCAAATGCAATTTTAGGTATGATAAAAATAAATGTTAAACATAGGAGCAAGGAAGCTTTAGTTAGACCTAGATTGGAGTACTGTGTACAGGTGTGGAGTCCTTATCATAGAGGGGACATAAACATGCTAGAAAGAATACAAAAAAGAGCGACAAAGATGATAGTGGGATTCCAGAATTACAGTTATGAGGAACGACTCAGAAAAACCGGCCTACAGTGTCTAGAAGAGAGAAGAATTCGTGGTGACTTAATACAGGTTTATACGATGATCAGAGGAATGGATAAATTAGACTATAACAAGTTTTTTTAAAATACAGCCACCTACAATAACACGATGGCATAGCTACAAACTGGCTAAAGAGAGGTCCAGATTAGATATTAGGAAATATTTTTTTAGTAAGAGAGTGGTGTCTGCTTTGAATGCATTGCCAGGGGAGGTAGTGGAGGCAGGGACAGTTAATGCATTTAAGAATAAACTGGATGCGCATAGCTTTTAGTGCAAGGTGATGTAAATGTAACTGGTTGTATACAGACTCTGCAGGGTCTTCTAAACCAGTATAAAGACGTTAAGTTAAGTTAAGTTAAGTTAAGTATAACTTAAAGACACACTTATTTTGTCATCCAACTATGCCGTTAAATGACTTGTGGAAGCGTATTTTGCATGTACTTTACCAAGTGTGTTGTGTTGTTTGTTGCAAACCCGTATTGTTGTAGGGTTTATGTTGCGTAATATTTACGTTAATCATAGGACGAAAAATGGTCTGGTCAGGTGAAAAATTCTGATCAACGTGGGAGCGTAGAGTAATTTGGGTCAGGTGAGACATACTGGTCAAGGTGGGAGCGTAGAGTAATTTGGGTCAGTTGAGACATACTGATCAAGGTTGGAGCGTAGAGAAATTTGGGCCAGGTGAGACATACTGATCAAGGTGGTAGTGAAGAGTAATCAGGGTCAGGTGAAACAAACTGATCTAATGGGGGGAGAGGGAGATGAGTAATCAGGTACAGGTGAAACATACTAGTCAAGGCGGTAGTGAAGCGTAACCAGGGTCAGATGACCCATACATGTGTGTGTATATATATATATAAACAGCCTAGAGACAGATAAATGCATTTATAAACAAAGTAGTGACAGCAGCCGCAAAGGTAAGGAAATTAATCTCCTAGTTTTCACATTTGTTATTACGTCACAAACATTTAGACGCACCCAATTTTAGGTACACCAGTTCTTTTGTAAGTCTATGAAATTGCCACCAGACAATAATAGTGTTCTGAGCCATATTCGCATATCTGTTAGTTTTCACTACAAACGTATTTGTAACATCTTCATAAACAAACTAAACAGACCCATCTCAAAAAAATATGTTGCAACAATTCAACTGCATCACAATTAATAACGGAATAACTTTCCAAATCCATAAGAAACAGAAAAAATTTCGTTTTTAAAATTTATTTAAAGCCAATCTAGCCATCTTGTTATTTTCAAGACGGGAGAAAGTGGCCTCGTTTTCGATTCAGCCGTTCGTATGGCAAAAACCGGTATTAACACAACGAATACACAGATGAGTATCCAGAGACACTGCCCCAGGCAAATTTATTCGTCACTGGTTCAGTAAAAGTTATAATCACTAAAAACACATACACATCAGACAACATAAAACAAGGTGCGGTAATAGACAATTCGATTTCGAATCGCAGACATCCAGGCGATGATGTGTCGTGCTATAAGGAAATTTGATTTAGGACAGGCCTTCTCAACATGGTGCTCGCAAGCAACACAGTGCTCTTTGAATGCCATTTGCTGCTAACGTCATTCAAATAAAGGAAAGCCTTCTAACGCCAAATCTCATGAGGTATGTTTTTCAATTGAAAGTTTGTTTTGCAAACCCAAACAAATAACTTTGCTATCCATCCATTATACTGTGAACGACCTGAAAGTTGTTAAGTTGCGTGTTTGTCGCCAGCAAGCGTATTTATCGCTCTATGTTCTGAAATATTCCACACTGCTGACTTGATTAGGGGGTTTCCCCGATGCTTGTCAGTTTTAGCGTTGTGTTGCATCATGGGTACTTGAATTGATAGATATCCAGTCCTTTTTAGCGCTGAAATATTTGTTTGAAAAGGAGAAATTGATATCTTTTTGGGGAGCAGCAGATACAAAAAGATTCAAAATACTGCGGAGTGTTTCTTTAAAATATGTGACTATGTTCGGGACGACCTACCGGCTTAAAAAAGCTTTCTCGCTTACAAAATACTTCAAGAACAAAGCGGTATAACGATTAATTGGTTCATCTGCAAGACTGTTTGCGTGTAGCTACAAGCGACTTCTCCTTGGGTATCACTGGACTCCTGACGTGTAGCTACAAGCGACTTCTCCTTGGATATCCCTGAACTACTGACATGTAGCTACAAGCGACTTCTCCTTGGATATCACTAAACTACTGACGTGTGGCTACGAGCGACTTCTCCTTGGACATCACTGAACTACTGACGTGTAGCTACAAGCGACTTCTCCTTTGAGATCACTGAACTACTGACATGTAGCTACAAGTGACTTATCCTTGGACATCACTGAACTACTGACGTGTAGCTACAAGCGACTTCTCCTTTGAGATAACTGAACTACTGACATGTAGTTACAAGTGACTTATCCTTGGACATCACTGAACTTCTGACGTGTAGCTACAATCGACTTCTCCCTGGACATCACTGAACTTCTGACGTGTAGCTACAAGCGACTTCTCCTTGGACATCACTGAACTTCTGAGTGACTTTCAACCTCAAAGATGTCATTAATCCAGTGAGTGTTTGAAAAATTTGTTGTTTTTAAAAAATAAAACCCATTAGGTTGCATGGTGGTCGCGCACATCTTATTATTCTAAAGCGGTGCTCGAATTCTTAAAAGGTTGAGAAATCCTGATTTAGGAGAGTCGACCTGTTAGACAATAATCCCCTTGAAGTAAGAGAGGCTAGAATCCTTTATTTCACGTCCATATTTATATCAATGCTTACCCAGTCACATGAAGGTTCGTAGTTTGAATCCAGAATAACTGAAGATAGGTGGCACTGACGAATGCACATGTGGTACAGTGAAAATGACCGCCGAACATCTGCTGCAAAATTGCCTGACATACAAGGACCAGAGAAAGCACATGTGGCCATCACCAGTGGCAACACTAGACACGCTCTATAGCGGTGTCGACAGAATCAGGATGACAGGTGCTTTCTTCGAATAAATTCAAGTTGACGTCTGACAGCGTACGAATAAGAAGAAGAAGAATCCAGAATGGCTATTACCTTACTGCTATATGTTGTCTGGTGCGCTTGATGTTGCCGACTGCGGAAGATGTTGTTGTTAGCAAGATTCCTAAAACACATCGCCCGGGACAGATTGGGCCCTGCCCGGTTACCAAGATTCCTAAAACACATTGCCCGGGACAGATTGGGCCCTGCCCGGTTACCAAGATTCCTAAAACACATCGCCCGGGAGAGGCTGGGCCCTGCCCGGTTACCAAGATTCCTAAAACACATCGCCCGGGAGAGATTGGGCCCTGCCCGGTTACCAAGATTCCTAAAACACATCGCCCGGGAGAGATTGGGCCCTGCCCGATTAGCAAGATTCCTAAAACACATCGCCCGGGAGAGATTGGGCCCTGCCCGGTTACCAAGATTCCTTAAACACATCTCCCGGGAGAGGTTGGGCCCTGCCCGGTTACCAAGATTCCTAAAACACATCGCCTGTTAGAGATTGGACCCTGTCCGGTTAGGAAGATGCCCAAAAACATCACTCACACGCTGAGTGATGTCCCTAAGAATTCTCGTGGTTACTGAATAGACAAAACAAAAACTAGTTTTATACAGACTCTGCAGTCTTCTAAACCAACATAATGACGCTAGCTTGGTTAAGCAATTATATTGATATGTATTATTCTTAAAGATTGGGTTTGTTTCGTGAGTTTATAGTTATAACATCATATCAATCTCATTTCTCTTCTGTTTGATAACCGATCGACACGATCATATTAAACCAAGCACCTGCACAATATATGCCAGAAACAACTGTTATCTGTGATCAACGTAAACATTCAAGGTGTTTTATAGAGACATGAAGGTCCATATTAACATTATTTAGTTAGTTAGTTTGTCAGTTAGTTAGTTAGTTAGTCGTTGAATCATCATCATCGCACTCGGGACATGTCCATACGCGCTCAGATCTCATCTTCGGTATGTCTACCAGCACGTGGTGACTGACCGTTCCTGTTCTTGGCTGGCTAACCAGACGTCTTTGAATCCACGTATGGTGTTCCTTCCTCGTCGTCCCTCGTTTCGCACCCACTTCAACCAGTCGCGCCAAAGACATAGATTCTGGAACAACTTGCACTAACGGCGTTGAGGATATCAGCTTGGTCCATTATCTCCCGCTCTCCACTATAGCTCTACTCTCCAACCTATCAGCTCTCTCGTTCCCTTCGACACCTGCATGACCTGGAATGAGTATGAAGGTCACTCTCTGCAACCTTGACCGCTCTACCGACTCCAACCACTGGCGCCGAGCGCAACCTGATTCCATCTTATTGATTATCTTCAATTAAATCACAGAGAATGCTCAAGAAGACATGCCTGTGCCTTCTAATAGCTATGATGACATTGTCAGACTGACTGTGGTCACCGAAAAAGCCCCAGACTTCCTCGATTGTTTTCCCACCCCTCTGAGCCGTGAAGGCTCACGAGCTTGTCAACCCATGGATGACGGATCCTTATCCATAGATAATGACATCATCATCCGTGGAATTTTCGCTGATCAAAACTGTAACCTCCCAAACCTATCAACCGGATTCAGCTGAACACAGACTGTTAGGTTGGACAATCACATGGCAAGTCTGCAGAAAATTCTCAAGTACTTTCATCCGTTCTTCGCCATCCGTTATGTATAAATGTTATGCTACTCTACTAAAAATTAAAGTAATTCGATGTTGCGGTAGTACAAGTATATTCAAATATATTCTTTGTATGTGTTCCTGTCTGCTGGTTATGTATTTATCTTTTCTTTCATAATGTGCTAGCTTGTAAATGTATTGTCCGTTGTTCCTGACGAAGGCATTTTGGGTGTAACGAGGGTTTCGTGTCTGTTGTCGCCTGTACGTATTATCTTAACCATGGCTTTTCATCTGATCCGTGTATTTCTACATGAGCAATTGTTTGGGGATATATCTGAGATGGAAAAAAGGTTTTCCTAGTTCGTCTTCAGACCTGGTCTTCAGTGACTCTAACGAAGGCATCATTCGACTTGAGGCTCCGTGCACGTCCGTACACGTTCTCGTGGAAGGACACTGGCTGTTGGCAGCAGTCGACGTGAGACTCCGTCCACGTCCGTACAAGTTCTCGTGGAAGGACACTGGCTGTTGGCATCAGTCGACTTGAGGCTCCGTGCACGTCCGTACAGGTTCTCGTGGAAGGACACTGGCTGTTGGCAGCAGTCGACTTGAGGCTCTGTGCACGTCCGTACAAGTTATCGTGGAAGGACACTGGCTGTTGAATGTTGCTTCTTGTATCGGTTTACAGTGGGCAGAACTGCAAAATGTATTCTGCTATCATGGTGGGTGTGTCGCGGGTACAAAGGTCCGTAGTGCTAATCTTGGTCATATTGTACAGATGACTTCTCAGTCGGTTGTGTCCTATGCCTAGCCGGAGAATGATCACCTGGTCTTGCCTGGAGAGTTGATGGTAGGCATCGTTTTCTATGTGGCCAGTGTGACCTTTTTTCTATCCTGCTCTGTACATGGTGACCCTGATGCTGCATTTGTCTCATCTTTAGTTGTTGCTGTATCACTCTACTGCAGTTTTCCTCCCTCTCTGGCGAGTCTGTCCGCCCCCAAAACCTGACCTAAGACTCTCTAAGTTTGAACATCAGGCGCAGCGCCCAAGGCTTAAAGTTAAGACGAAGTTTCTTTACAGTCAACCCAGCCCCTACAGACTAGTCCAGGAAAACAACGCATTGAAAGTTGGAAACAGCTGACACATGTCCCATTGATCGAGTTACGGGAAGAGCCTGCGCCTGGACATCTCCTGCCCTACGCAACATGGAAGTCACTAAATAGACTTCGAACTGGTGTATCACGTTTCAGGAAAAACCTGAAAAGATGGGGGATGCAGGGATGATGAAACATGTGAATGTGGAGTAACACAAGACCAGGACCATCTGATGATCTGCCCAAACCTCCCGGAGACTTGTAGCATGGATGGCCTGCCCAAACATCCCGGAGACTTGTAGCATGGATGCCCTGCTGAGTGCCAGTGACAGGGCAATCCACGTGCCCGGATACTGGAAGAAGGAAGTGTGACGTAATACATAGGAAACGGAAAGTAAGTATTCCTAAGTGTTTTCCGTTTCTCCGATCCTTGGCATGTTGGCTTGGCTTGGCTTGACTTCGTTCGTTTTCAGTCTCCCGCTACCAAACCCTAAAAGGGCTTAAGTAGCAGAAGGTAGTCCAGTGAACAGAATGCGCTGTATCGTAGTTTACAGCTTGACTGCGATATTTGCAACTTTCGGTCCAACACATCTGACTTCAGTAAGCTTTAGCATGTTGACTGTCAGTGGAGATGTTCTAATTTACTATACTCTTGTTTGCTTTTCTGTGGGCTTTGTTTTCCCTTACAAGGTTACTTATCGAAGAGGCTGATAATGAAAAGTGGATTCACAAAAATCAGTCCATTAATGAAGCCACACATACAAATATTACCTAAGTGTACCAATCAAAAGGACTTCGTAAAAGGCCTTAATTAACCAATTAATTACAACCTGTTCAGTTCCACATGGGGCATATCATAGATCTATAACAAATGTACGTCAAGTCAACAAATGTACGTCAAGTCAACAAATATACTTCAAGTCAACAAATGTACATCAAGTCAACAAATGTACAAATCAACAAATGTACGTCAAGTCAAATAATGTACGTCAAGTCAGAAAATGTACGTCAAGTCAACAAATGTACGTCAAGTCAACAAATGTACGTCAAGTCAACAAATATACGTCAAGTCAGCAAATGTACGTCAAGTCAACAAATGTACGTCAAGTCAACAAATGTACATCAAGTCAGCAAATGTACGTCAAGTCAACAAATGTTGACCTGTCCAAGTTATTTTTTAGACTCAAAGTTGATGCAGCTCCTTTTCAATCCCTCTTAATCGCCTCTTACGGCAAGAATGACAGGTTACAGCGTTACTATTATTTGCGTATCTTTCAGACCCTGGTAATGCGAAGAACACTGTAAATATAACAGCTGATCTTCAATCAAATTAAATCATTTGATAAATCTGTTACCTTTGGAAAGAAATATTAGGTTCTCCTATACCCACTCACTTCATTAGTCCTGATCACCAAGCCAGTGTAGACATTTGAGTCACGGACGATATCTCTGGATTCTTGGACAACAAATATTGGCTTAAACTTATAAACCATTTAAACTTGCCATGGGGTGTCTCTCGTCTGAGGTCTTGAACTCATTCTGTACTCTTCCCTTAGTTTGTGCGTATACAACTGTTGCCTTAAGCCTCTGGGAATCCGTTCTGGATATCAGATCCTCACAATATTGTTATCATATATCATTATTTGGGATCAAGATGCTGAGCAGCGCATGAGCTGCAGTGGTCAGCGACCCATAGCTGATTGCTAGCGTCAGGGCCAGCGAACCAAAGCTGCCAAGACGCTTCTACACCTCAACGCGGTGATCCTGGATAACAGGCTGCAGCAGGACAGACTGGCTAAGGAGAAGGGATCGAAGAGGGGAATGCTAACCCGGTACTAAAAAAATGCTTGCTGAAGTCGGATGTGTTGGACCGAAATGTGCAAATATCGCAGTCAAGCTGTAAACTACAACACAACGCATTTCAGGGTTTGATAGCGTGAGATTGAGAACGAAGGAAGCCAAGCCAAGGCATATATCATTATTCGTATTACGAAAATTTTCAATCAACGAAACTCGTTCAGAAACTACAACCAGTTGCGGTCTGCCTATCGGTTTTCCCGATTTCATAATTCCACGCGCATTTGTTTAAATGGGTCAGGTACAAACAAAGTTTAACGCTCCAAGTCATACTGGGTCGCGAATATCGATTATACGAGCATGTACACACATTTAATCATTCAGTTGACATAATTGTCTAACCAGAAGCGGTGTTTCTAATCTATTGCGAGCCGTTGAAGTTGACATCTATTGGGAGCTGTTGAAGATGACACAATCTAAAATAGATTACATATCCCGATCTTCACCATTGATTTTTATAAACCTTGACATTTTGGAGAACCTGACTTTTTAAGCGATGCATATATTTTTCGGAGATTACAGTTCGTATATCCATTTAAAAATCATAACACATTACGCGAGTCATTTGCTATAGGATTTCGTTTCCAGAACAGCTTAAGAAACGGACAAATTATTAATTGATGGTGAGATCCAATACACGAGTAATTAATGTATATGTCACTCATGTCTCCATGATTGCACGCTAGGATGGTACTTGGAGGTAGAGAGCAGCAACGTCAGTCACTGCGTACAGAATAATACGATGGTGTATAAGCATTCGTCCATAGTTGTCGATGAGGACCCCCGACATCATCCAAAGTCGGACTACATCCTTGAGTATGTGGGAGGGGCTTGTGGCTGATCAAGCCAATGAGGATCTCCAACAACATCGCATGTCAGACTACATCCTTGAGTATGTGGGAGGGCTTGTGGCTGATCAAGCCAATGAGGATCTCCAACAACATCGCATGTCAGACTACATCCTTGAGTATGTGGGAGGGCTTGTGGCTGATCAAGCCAATGAGGATCTCCAACAACATCTCATGTCAGACTGCATCCTTGAGTATGTGGGTGCGCTTGTGACTGATCAAGCCAATGCGAACACGGAAAGTTCTATGACACGACTGGCAAACATAGTCCGCATCTGCCTCTTGTGTTCACTTTTCTCTAAACTTCCTATATACCGTACATAAAACTGCAAAATCGTGCCTGTTTTCTTGTCCCCTTTTCCCGAAGAAATACTGTCCAAGTGGTTTCCAGCAGTATACTGTTTATGAAGACATGACCAACAAAAACCGAGCCTTTGATTATTAAGTAATTCAACGTTCCTCACATTCTGCTGTTCTGACTGTTTACAGTCATGTAGCCAAGTTAGACAGACGCCCCTTTCTGTCCTGACTGCTTACCGTTATGTAGCAAAGTTAGACAGACACCCCCTTCTGTCCTGACTGTTTACCGTCATGTAGCCAAGTTAGGCAGACACCCCCTTTTGTTCTGACTGCTTACCGTTATGTAGCCAAGTTAGGCAGACGCCCCTTTCTGTCCTGACTGCTTACCGTTATGTAGCCAAGTTAAGCAGACGCCCCCTTCTGTTGTTCTGATTGCTTATCTTCATGTAGCCCAGTTAGACAGACGCTGTTTCTTTTCATGGTGCAATCGCTCGTCCGCGAACGTAATGATAGCCTATTACCCCACACCTGCCAAAAAACGTGTCAAATAGATTGGCTGTTCTAAGAGGCAGCCATGCTACTTTTTTGGGGGGTGTCGTTTTGGTTTTTGTTCCAGCTTAATGTGTATGTGATGCTCAAACTGAGGTTTTGCATTTTTGCGAGATGTCTGAATTTCATGAGCTGCGAATTCACGTCAAATGTTGCTTGAAGATCGCGAAGAAGTTCTCAGAGACTCATGAAATGGTAAAACAAGTTTATTGGAATCATTGCACGAGGAGCAAGCGATGTTGGAAATGTGTTAAGCGATTTAAAGATAGTTGACAGGTCAATAGATGACGTCTCGGCGCTGAAGACCACCCAGCACAACATCCTTCTACGCGAATGTTACCCAAGTTCCTCAGATGTTCCGTTCCGAAAGTCGTCTGACAGTTCAGGAACTAGTTTAAGAATGCAGCATCCACACTGGATAATGACATGCCATTCTAGGAGAGAAATTACAGGGACACGTCAGGAGACAAAGGCATGAGTTGCTGAGAAACAACTATGTGCCAGCCCATACGTCATTGCTCGTTTGGGAATTCTTGGCAAAAACGTAGATACGTGGGGATTCCCCAGCCACCCTGCTCACCAGACGTAACCTTAGCATATTTTGTCCCTTTTCTGAACTTGAAAGGGCAGCGATTTCAGACCAGTGACGCAATTTAAAGAAAAAAAGACGGGCCTACATACGCTCTTGCTTACACACACCCACATCCCCCCCCCCCCCAGCCATCACCCCACCCACCCCGCCCCCAGGCTTACGAGAACTGTTACCAAAAGTGGGCACGGCTTTGGGAGTCATGGACTACTGGAAGAGTATTTCGTAGTAGACAAGGCTGAATATGTTTTAAATAAGCACGATAGTGTAATACAAATACGTTCTGGAACTTTTTGAACCATTCTAGTATGTTTATTTGTATGTATGTATTCATGTATGTAT
This sequence comes from Ariolimax columbianus, assembly GCA_036924085.1. NCBI lineage: Eukaryota > Metazoa > Mollusca > Gastropoda > Stylommatophora > Arionidae > Ariolimax > Ariolimax columbianus. The sequence continues at coordinate 6,524,167 of JAVGWX010000011.1, read as the reverse complement.
GTATGTATGTATGTATGTATGTATATATGTATGTATGTATGTATGTATGTATGTATGTATGTATATTTGTATGTATGTATTCATGTATGTATGTATGTATGTATATATGTATTCATGTATGTATGTATGTATGTATGTATTCATGTATGTATGTATGCATGTATGTATGTATGTATGTATGTATGTATGTATTCATGTGTGTATGTATGTATGTATGTATGTGTGCGTGCGTGCGTATGTGCGTGCTTGCGTGCGTTCATGTATGTATGCATGTGTGAATATTTGTATGTGTGCATGTAAATGTGTATGTATATATGTATGTGTTTCCAATCTCTGTGTAAGTATGTTACAGCAGTTCGGCGAGACTTCTCTATAAATTCATGTGCTACAATTTAACATTAACATTTGAAATCTGACGAAGAAACTCATTTGTAAAGGCTCTTACATTTACACAGTTGTAAATTGGCTTCTAGCTTTCCAGGAGAATCGCAATAAAAGGATGTTCCTTTTAAACCGCCCCTTACCCATTCCTCCTTATAGAAAGAGATGAAGATGTCCCTATGCACAGGTTTATATTTATGGATACCTCGTTGACTTAAATATTCTCCAGTACGTCTTCTCTCATTTGCGTTATCCAGTTAAGACGGACCTGCTGCTCTAAATCCAGTTTCGGTAAGCTGTAGGCTTCACAGTGAGATGGCGACACAGCAGGGGTATACTAAATGGGATTCGTCATGTTGGCGAAGTAACTGCTTGGATGTCAATTATTAATTATTTTGTTTTCTGAAAAGTCTCAGTTTCTGAACTAGAACATCTGAATATGATAAAAAGCTGGCATTCTTAATCGCGTCATCTATTTGAGCACGGTTATGGCAGGGGTGGAGCACTCGCTGTTGCAAAGGAACGAGTAGGCTAATCTACTAAGTTGTACGCTATAGTCGATCCAGCTGTAAATGGCTACGTGACATATGACTAGGGAAGTAGAAAACAGAGAAGAATGGAACTGACAATCACACCTTCAATCTGCGGTATAGTATATTGAAATGTCCAACAACTTCAATCCCCGACAGTAGTGTAGCCACTATGAGACAAATCTGTAGTGTCCAACAACTTCAATCCCCGACAGTAGTGTAGCCACTATGAGACAAATCTGTAGTCTCCAACAACTTCAATCCCCGACAGTAGTGTAGCTACTATGAGACAAATCTGTAGTGTCCAACAACTTCAATCCTCGACAGTAGTGTAGCCACTATGAGACAAATCTGTAGTGTCCAACAACTTCAATCCCCGACAGTAGTGTAGCCACTATGAGACAAATCTGCAGTCTCCAACAACTTCAATCCCCGACAGTAGTGTAGCCACTATGAGACAAATCTGTAGTCTCCAACAACTTCAATCCCCGACAGTAGTGTAGCTACTATGAGACAAATCTATAGTGTCCAACAACTTCAATCCCCGACAGTAGTGTAGCCACTATGAGACAAATCTGTAGTGTCCAACAATTTCAATCCCCGACAGTAGTGTAGCCACTATGAGACAAATCTGTAGTCTCCAACAACTTCAATCCCCGACAGTAGTGTAGCCACTATGAGACAAATCTATAGTCTCCAACAACTTCAATCCCCGACAGTAGTGTAGCCACTATGAGACAAATCTGTAGTCTCCAACAACTTCAATCCCCGACAGTAGTGTAGCCACTATGAGACAAATCGGTAGTCTCCAACAACTTCAATCCCCGACAGTAGTGTAGCTACTATGAGACAAATCTGTAGTCTCCAACAACTTCAATCCCCGACAGTAGTGTAGCCACTATGAGACAAATCTGTAGTCTCCAACAACTTCAATCCCCGACAGTAGTGTAGCCACTATGAGACAAATCTGTAGTTTCCAACAACTTCAATCCCCGACAGTAGTGTAGCCACTATGAGACAAATCTGTAGTCTCCAACAACTTCAATGCCCGACAGTAGTGTAGCTACTATGAGACAAATCTGTAGTCTCCAACAACTTCAATCCCCGACAGTAGTGTAGCTACTATGAGACAAATCTGTAGTCTCCAACAACTTCAATCCCCGACAGTAGTGTAGCCACTATGAGACAAATCTGTAGTCTCCAACAACTTCAATCCCCGACAGTAGTGTAGCTACTATGAGACAAATCTGTAGTCTCCAACAAATTCAATCCCCGACAGTAGTGTAAGTCCTATGGGTTAAACGGTTACACTTTACTATTGAAATATAAATGTTTCTCGTTGTTTCTCCACCTCAAGAAATTAAGACACTTCGTTTCGGTCTACCATTCGCCAAACTAGCTTGATGATCTGGGCGTTGTGGAGAACTTGACTCTTATATTCGCCAAATTAACTTGATGATCTGGGCGTTATTTAGAACTTGACTCTTCTATTTGTTAAGCAATGTGATGACATTGGCCTTGTGGAGAACTTGACTCTTCTGTTCGCCAAATTAGCTTGATGATGTGAGCCTTGTGGATAACTTGACCTCTATTCGCCAAATTAACTTGATGATCTTGACCTTGTGGAGAACTTGACTCTTTCCTTCGCCAAAGCAACTTGATGCTCTGGGCCTTATGGAGAACTTGACTCTTTTATTCGCCAAAGCAACTTGATGATCTTGACCTTCTGGAGAACTTGACTCTTTCATTCGCCAAAGCAACTTGATGATCTGCGCCTTATGGAGAACTTTACTTTTCTATTCGCCAAAGCAACTTGATGATCTTGAACTTGTAGAGAACTTGACACTTCTATTCGCCAAAGCAACTTGATAATCTGGACCTTGTGGAGAACTTGACTCTTTTATCTTAATACACTCCATGAAGTGCAGATTACAAAACTCTTTCATGATGAGCGGTCCCAGACTTTGACTCTGAAATGCACAGAGTCAAATTACATATTATTAGAATCAGTGCAATTCCCAATGAACAGATTATGTTGTGGGAAACTCTCTTTCATAAAGTGGGCTCTTTCATAAAGTGGGCTCTTTCATAAAGTTGGCTTTTCATATATCTTGGTAGCAATATAGACAGAACGGGAGATCATGATATAGATGTCGAAATAAGGATACAAAATGCGACAGGTGATTTCGTTTCGCTGGGGAATTTATGGAAATCAAATTGGTAATTAATTCCAACTCGAAAATAGATATATGCAATTCTAATAACAAACTTGCTGTATTGCACGGCTCTGAAACGTAGTGGACCAGAAGAAAAGTTAACATCTGAGGTACAGACTGTCATAATCGGATACATTAACAGAATATAGATATCCCAGCAACCATGATGGATCCGTGCCACCTTTTCTGTGGGGAATTGCTGAACCAATTACTAGGGTAGACCCTTAGTAGGTTGGGTCTCTGGGTCAGTTACTGGGGTGGATCTGTAGGCCCCCTAACTGGCCACTGGACTAGTGGTTGGGTTGAATCACGAGACCCGTTATGGAAAACCGATGTGTTCCTTACTGGAGTGGGTCGCGCTAGCCCATATTGCGGGTGGTTCTCCTGACCCTTTACTGTGGTGGGCCCCGGTAGCCTACCTGGGTGTGTTTCTCCTGACCCATTACTGGGGTGGGCCCCGGTAGCCTACCTGGGGGTGTTTCTACTGACCCTTTACTGTGGTGCCCCCGGTAGCTCACATTGCGGGTGGTTCTCCTGACCCATTACTGGGGTGGGCCCCGGCAGCCCACATTGCGGGTGGTTCTCCTGACCCTTTACTCTAGTGGGACCCGGTAGCCCACATTGCAGGTGGTTCTCCTGACCCATTACTGAGGTGGGCACCGGTAGCCTACCTGGGGGTGGTTCTCCTGACCCTTTACCGAGGTGGATCCCTGAACCTTTTACTACGGTCAATCCATGGACGCCTTACTGGGATGAATTACTGTGCCAATGACTGGATTGAATCACCGGAACACTTATTGTTGTTGTATCGAATGCCCATGATGAGTAGGTTACTCTTATGTGCGCCCTGAAAAGGGCGTTAAGTTACGGGTTGCAGCAGCGTTCCTCACATCCCGAGCGTGCTGATGAAGGTGGACTGGGGTCCTCCAGGCGGTTGTGTTATGCTTGGCTTCATCTGCGTGTCGCTCACTACTATGGAGATCACGTCGAACCTCGTCTAGTTCGCCAGACTGTTATCCTCGACAACAGCCCGATTCCAGAACTACCAACGAGGAGGTCAGGTAAGGGTTTTGGCCAGTATATTTCTCCTGATCCTGGCTAACATTCTCTGACCAGTGTGTTTTACCTGACCAGACGTTAGCCTCATCGTCCCGTCAGGTGAGGGTCTTGGCCAGTATATTTCTCCTGACCCTGGCTAACATTCTCTGATCAGTGTGTATTTGCCTGACCAGACGTTAGCCTCATCGTCCCGTCAGGTGAGGGTCTTGGCCAGTATATTTCTCCTGACCCTGGCTAACATTCTCTGATCAGTGTGTTTTTGCCTGACCAGACGTTAGCCTCATCGTCCCGTCAGGTGAGGGTCTTGGCCAGTATATTTCTCCTGACCCTGGCTAACATTCTCTGATCAGTGTGTATTTGCCTGACCAGACGTTAGCCTCATCGTCCCGTCAGGTGAGGGTCTTGGCCAGTATATTTCTCTTGACCCTGGCTAACATTCTCTGATCAGTGTGTATTTGCCTGACCAGACGTTAGCCTCATCGCCCTGAACACTTATTGTAGATCTGTGTTCTTTACTGATGTGGGTCCGTTGACCACATAACGGGTTTGATCCCCGGACGCCTGATTGGAGAAGAAAGAATAGGCCCTCTACACCCTACAGGACATGTTGTACAAACGAAAACTCAGGGTAGTGTATGGGCATAGCAACATCTTAAGACACTACGGAAAAATCCTCAAGAGCATATAGATGAGTTATATGAAATGGTGGCAAAACGGAACATTATGATGATGAGATCTCAATACCGTTAGTGGTAAAGTTAGCCTCATATCAGATATTGCTGCTGGGGATGAAGTGTTCATACGTGGTCACGGCTTTTATTATGAGGCACCGTGTCACGTTGCCTTCCACGCTTCATCAATTTCTATATACGTCCACTGGAGCGTGTCGATAACAAGGATTGAACATTTAACACGAGAATCTACCACTCTACCACTCTGCCATAAGAGTCTACAACAATTCTCGTGTATCATTTTTAATTCAGGCAAGTGAAACGCATGCAAATGGGTTCTTGCGTATTTCAACCGTGTCGCGCGTCAGCCTTTGAGATAACATTTATATCTGATATCTCGTCTTTAGCCTTGACTCTGTTCCAGTTCATTAACCTCCCCCACGTGAATGCGTGTTCTATTTATCGTTTAATCTTGTCGGCCTTAGTTCTTGTCACGTGCTCGTCTTGATTACTAGTATTTCTTCTTACGTGTGTGTGTTATGGCGCGTGTGACCTGCTTATGATGCATGGCGTGTTAACCAATACTACAGGACACGCCCTTTTGATATTCTTTTGAACTCAGTTTTATTGCGAGGGGTGGGGGGGGGGAGTTGTAGAACAGCTGTGGTAATCACTGCCACACAAGGCTTGTCATGTTTTTTAGTACACGGACTTGTTTTAATACACAAACACATACATATATATATATATATATATATTATATATATATATATATATATATATATAGAGAGAGAGAGAGAGAAAGAGAGAGAGAGAGAAAGAGAGAGAGGGACGGCGATCAGGCTGGCGGACACAGACAAGCAGACATACAGGTAGGCAGACAGACAGGCAAGCAGACAGAGAGGCAGACATGCAGACTGGGAGACAGACAGATAGAGCGGCAGGTAGGCAGACAGGCAAACAGACAGACAGCGCTACTGGCATCTATCGAATCCAGCATATCAACTCTGTCATTTTCGTGAACTGTTTCATGTATTTTGCTTACTTGTATCTGTTTGTGTGTGTGTGTGTATGTGTGTTTGTGTTTGTGTATGTGTGTGTATGTGTGTTTGTGTTTGTGTATGTGTGTGTATGTGTGTTTGTGTTTGTGTATGTGTGTGTATGTGTGTGAACGTATATCCTTATTGATATGCACGCACGACTAATACATATGTTATTGTGCAATCGTATTGATATTCCTTGGTTGAAATACTCTATCTTAACTGGCATACCATGAAGCACACATTCTTGACAACTATCTGGCTAATGGTTGCGGCCGGATATCGTAGTGTATCCCTTGTCACGTGCATTATCTTTGTTCTAATTAAGCAGGTGTTTTCGTTGTTTTGTTTTGTTTTTGTGTGTGTCTCTGACGAAGATATTGGGACAGGAACGTATTTTGTTGCTGTCTAGGTGCGGTGACTGAGCCATATTTCATGTTGTATATACATCATACCCTGCGCCATTTCCTGAGATGAGCACCTATCGGTATGCCTGGGCTGCAGTGACGTCGAATCTTAGAGATAGATACAGAAACACGTTAAAAAAACCGACAGTATAACTCGTCTAAAGAGCATTTTACGTAGGACAGATTCACGATTAACAGCAACAACAATACTATCATTACACGCGGCCTTTATTCCCATTGCAGCAGGATTTATAGGACTGAGGAATATAGTCCGTTTGTTTGTGCAGTTACCGCACATGATTGAAAAAAACAAAACATTGATCGTAGAGGTTTCGAGCCTGTGTCTCTTTGTCCCGTATGCAGGGATTCAAACTAAAACTAATAATGATAATTTTTTTGTTTAAAACAAGAGTGTCAGCGGCACGAGAGACGAGCACGAACATTAAACACTTTAGCCTTGTTAGGTATGTCGTCAGAAGTGAACGAGGAGGGGTGTGAATGGGACTGACTACCTGATCTTGTAGAAACATCAAGCCACAAAAACTTCTACAGAAATGGGCATGCATCTGTTTGAAGTCTATGCTCCACGGGAGCTGTACAAGATTTCACTGATTAAAATGAACATATCAATAATTTCACTGACAGAGGGTGAAAGTATTCGTTTTCCAAGGGTGCAAAATTCATCAGAGATCGATTTTTTCCTGAGTATAGCAGATTAACTGTGTGACATGACAGAACCGGTCATCGTTCAGAGATTTGTTTAGAACAGCATAGATGGCACTTAACAGGCTGCGGGTCTACTTTGCTCTAGTGTTTGAGTCTATTAAGATGGACTCGCACATCAGTTAACCACCCTTCGTGGCATTTGTCCAAACGTAGCGGGGTAATAAGCTGCTAGAGCCTTGCCCGCTAAGCAAGAAATCCTCCTCGCGGCTACACCCAGCGCATACCAGAGCTGGGACCGGCACAGGGGCATTTGCCCATCCAGAACTACAGGTCGAATAAGACCTAAGAACTATGGAGATTAGTCATTTAAATGTATTTCACATAAATCTTATTCTACTAAATCAAACCGAAATTTGACCATGAGTGGCACACAGGTAAGGTTAGTATCTGGATAGCACAATGATAGAGCCGTCGATTTGCACGGCAACTGAACTGGGCTCGATAACCTTTTCTTATTTGTACCAGCCGACCTAGCTGTAAAATAAAATATGGTTTACGGTTAGGGGACGGGGAGAGAAGACTATAGAACAACTTGCTGGTTAGAATATGTTCAACATACAGATCAGACATGTTAGTCAGGGTCAGGCACAACATACAGATCAGACATGTTAGTCAGGGTCAGGCACAACATACAGATCAGACATGTTAGTCAGGGTCAGGCACAACATACAGATCAGACATGTTAGTCAGGGTCAGGCACAACATACAGATCAGACTTGTTGATCAGGGTCATGCACAACATACTGATCAGACATGTTAGTCAGGCAAAACATACTGATCAGACATGTTAGTCAGGGTTAGGCAAAACATACTGGCCAAGACCTTCACCTCGGCTTCCTCGTAGCTCTCTCTGGAAGCGGGCTCTTTTCAATGGCAGCTTGGTTACGAGGTGAGGGATCGACGTGATCCCCGTAGTAGTGAGCGGCACGCACATGAAGCCAATCATAGCACAACCGCCCGGATGCCCACGATTCACCTTCATCAGCACGCTTGGGATGTAAAAAAAACAAACAACAATAGTACAATAAAGTCTCTAACACTTCATCGCCAATCTCAGTGTCTGTTCTGTGAAACGCCTTATTCTTTTAATTTACAATTACTGAAAAAATGTCAAGTGTCTTGTCTCTGCTACGATGCCCAGAACATGTTTATGTGGGCCTAGTTAGTGAGAAAAAAAAATGTGATCTCCACTTGTGTTTGAAAGCGATCACACAATGCCAGCTAACATGCGTCCAATCAGAAACTATTGACTGGAACCAAAGCACACGAGAAATCAAATTTAGCAACACAGATGCTGGTTCTTCCAAAGTGGAGTTCGCTCGCTCTCAGCAAGGGTTTCATTTCACATTTGCGGTCTGCGGACTACATGAGGCACTTGAAACTGTTTCTCGGGCCGAAGACAAGGATGAGGTGTTTGTGTTGTGAATGCTCACAATGACTAGGTTCACTCTTTTGTGCGCCCTGAATAGGACGATAAGTGCTGGGCTGCTGTGGCTTTCCTCACATCCCGAGCGTGCTGATGAAGGTGGTCCATGGTCTTCCAGGCGGTTGTGCTATGCCTGGTTTCATATGTGTGTCGCTCCCAACTACGGAGATCACGTCGGTCCCTGACCTCGTTAGCCAGGCTACCATGAATACAGCCCGTTTCCAGAGAGGGCTTCGAGGAAACCGAGGTGAGGGTCTTGGCCAGTATATTTTGCTTGACCCTGACTGACACGTCTGATCAGTATATTTTGCCTGACCCTGACTGACACGTCTGATCAGTATATTTTGCTTGACCCTGACTGACACGTCTGAACAGTATATTTTGCTTGACCCTGACTGACACGTCTGATCAGTATATTTTGCCTGACCCTGACTGACACGTCTGATCAGTATATTTTGCCTGACCCTGACTGACATGTCTGATCAGTATATTTTGCTTGACCCTGACTGACACGTCTGATCAGTATATTTTGCCTGACCCTGACTGACATATCTGATCAGTATATTTTGCTTGATCCTGACTGACACGTCTGATCAGTATATTTTGCCTGACCCTGACTGACATATCTGATCAGTATATTTTGCTTGATCCTGACTGACACGTCTGATCAGTATATTTTGCCTGACCCTGACTGACACGTCTGATCAGTATATTTTGCCTGACCCTGACTGACACGTCTGATCAGTATATTTCGCCAGACCAGACGTTAGTTATCCTCCCCGAGCAAGGGTTTCATTTGACATTACGGCCCGCGGACTACATGAGGCGCTTGAAATCATTGATCGGGCCTAAGAGACATCGCAAGGTTAGTTATGAGGAAATTACTATTTCTGAAGAGGAGTACAGACAGCCTACACTGGTTGAGAGGAATAAGCCCACTGGAACCTGCTAAGAATGTCGTACAAAGGTAAGTAAAGAAGGTTGTGTATGGCCCTAGCAACTTCATCATTGCCCAACAATGCTATTTGAAGAGACAGGTGAAAGCAATGAAAGTCAAATAGTCCTGTTTATAGATGCCCTGGCCGTGGTTACAGCACTAACAAGCCAGAAAAATACAGAACTTAATGATTTAGGAGCAGTACTCTGTCAACTATGCCAGCTGTCCGCACTAAAAAGAGAAGGGTACAGTGGGTTCCATCCCACTGTAACATCCAAGGCAACGAGGAGGCAGACGTACTGGCAAAAGAAGGTGCAAAACTACCACAACCAGATTCTAGTGTGACCTACGAAGAGTCCAAAAGGTTTATTATGGCCAAATACATGGCCAAATGGGAAACAGAACATACTGGCTACGCAAAAAACGATGCCTACTACCAGTTGAACAGAAAAGAGCAGGTCGTGGTCTTCAGACTCCGCACAGGCCGCAACAGACTGAGGTACCATCTATTCAATAAACTGAGGATACGTGGCACTGACGAATTCACCTGTGGTACAGTGAAAATAACCGCTGAACATCTGCTGAAAAATTGCCCGACATACGAGGACCAGAGAAAGCACATGTGGCCATCACCAGTGGCAACACTAGACAAGCTCTATGGCAGTGTCGACAGTCTCAGGATGACAGCTGCTTTCTTTGAACAAATTCAAGTTGACGTCTGACAGCGTACGAAGAAGCAGAAGAAGAATAATAATAATAATAAGAATAAGAAGAAGAAGAAGAAGAAGAAGAAGAAGAAGAAGAAGAAGAAGATCAGCCAGTATAAAATAGGACAGAGCCGAATTAAAATGATGTATGCCCTGGATTACATAACCATGAGACTCCCTGGAATATCTTCAACGAAAACCTTTTTGACTGGACTGCAGCAAATATTTATTTATCTAAACGATGTCTCCTAGCTGACAGGGGCCCTGGGCTGCTGTCTGCAGATCCCACGCCTTAAATCTGATATAACTGGCACACCGCGTCTCACACTTTCCTTGCCGAACATGTTATGGAGGCCAAAATAAACCGCTCATTTCACATGATTTCCTTGTGTATGTGTTCGCGAATGTGTATGTGTGTTATTTTTGTTCCTTCTATCTGTCCGACGAAGACCTTGTGGGCGTAACGTAGGCATCGTTTTGTTTTGTCCTGGTGCTGTCATTGAACCTTTATCTATATGTTTTTATCGACTTTTTACCTCCTGTGCCGCTGCGAAATCGATCTATTAATTTCTGATTTAACCTAACTTAAATTAACTTAACATAGCTTAACCTAACTTAGCAAAATTTAACCTAACTCAACTCAACTCTAACTTCAACTCCAACTTTATCTAACATCCTTTTACTGGTTTAGAAGACTTCCGAGAGTCTCTATACTTCTTCTTCTTCTTCTTCTTCGTACGCAGTCAGACAGTAACCATTATTTTTTCGAAAAAAGCAGCGGTCATCCTGAGGCTGTCGCCACTGCCGTAGAGCTTTTCTTGCAGTTCCACTGGTGATGGCCACATCTGCTCTCTCTGATCCTCGTATGTCGGGCAGTTTTGCAGCAGATGTTCAGCGGTCATTTTACCAGTACCGCACGGGCATTCGTCGGTACACCCTATCTTCAATTTGTTGAATAGGTGGTACCTCAGTCTATTGTGGCCAGTGCGAAGTCTGAAGACAACGACCTGCTCTCTTCGGTTTAACTGGTAATAGGCATCGTTTTTGGTGTAACCAGTTTGTTCGGTTTCCAATTTGGTCATGTATCTGGCTTTGATAAGCCGTTTTGACTCTTCGTACGTCGAGTCTCTATACAACCAGTCTCTTTTACTGGTACATTCACTTGATCAAAAAAATAACAATGCGCATCCAAACTATTCTTGGCTTGGCTGTGTTCGTTCTCTATTTCCCGCTAACTAACCTTGAAATGGTTTTAATTAGCAGAATGTAGTCCTGAGATCGGAATGCCTTGTGTCGTAGTTTACAGATTGACTGCGATATTTGCACCTTTCGGTCCGACACATCCGATTTCAGCAGGCAATCTGTTCTTAAATACATTACATGACCGTGCCCCGACTATTTCATGGGCCAATGCATTCCAAACATTCACAACTTTCTAACTAAAAAAGTATTTCCTGGTATCTAGTTTGGATCTTTCTTTAATTAATGTGTGCCTCCCCCCGTCTTGTTCTTGTAGTCGGCTGCACTTTAAAAACTTATTATAGTTTAATTTATCCGTTCTTTTGATTATCTTGTAAACCTATATTAAGCCACCTCGAATTCTTCTTTTTTCTACACACTGTAGAAAGGGTTTTCTGCGCCTTTCCTCATAACTATAATTCATTGTATCCTTTCAGCATGTTTATTTCCTCTCTACGTTAAGGACTCCACACCTGAACACAGTACTCCAATCTAGGTCTAACTAATGCTTTATACAGCTTAATTAACACTTAAAATTACACAAATTGACCAGGACGAAGCTCAAAGATGTTACTTATAATCTCGTACCTAAGTTACCGCCATCTTTGATTCGATATGTTTGTATATTCAAGTGAACGTATGCAACATAGCATGCAAGTGTTTGGATCGTATGGTTATCCTAGAGGTAAAGCAAACGTTGGGGTATCAACCCACTCTGCCCGTGCGATCCAGCTGACCTCGCTTATTGTATGTGCCTGGCTTCCGGTTAGTGAATGAAGGGCATCCAGGAAGGGAGCTTGGCTCCTATACATCTTGTAAGCTCTAGCTTAGTGAACTGTAGCAGGACCAACTGTAATATCATGAGTGAAGCCTCCTCCAACATTTCGTTTCCTACCAGCGCTTAAGTCTGATGTGGGATTATGTTTAATTTTTTAAAGTATGTGCGTGCGTGAGTGAGAGAGAGATAGGGTGAGAGAGAGAGAGAGAGAGAGAGAGAGAGAGAGAGAGAGAGAGAGGGGAAGTCCTGCACCGTTATCGTTAATTTACCTGTCACTCCTGATGGCCTTTACCTTTGAAGAGTGTGTGTGATAGAGGAAAAGGAGAGAGAGAAAGAGAGAGAGGCGGGGGGGGGGGAGAGATGAAAGTCCTGGTACCGCTGTCATTCATTTACCTGTCACTCCAGATGGCGAAGTAAAGGCCCAACCCTGCGGTTGGTTAGCCCTAACTAGCTATTAGGGAATCCTGAATTTATTTGTACATCTCCATAAAGCTGTAAAGTATAGGACTCGCCTACCGAGAATCGAAACAAAAGCTTCAAACAGTAGAGCGTTATAAACCTGCAATTTTAAAACGTCCCCTGGTCTCGCGGGATGTGAAATCGGCACCTAGACTTTTCGGAGACAAGCCTTAAACTCGGAAGTCCCATGTACACGCATTACACGTACACGAATCCTGGGCAATTGGAAATCGAACCAAGCAGACAGTTAGCCACTGCCATTCAGCAATTCCAAAGATAAGAAAATGGCTAACCCCGCAATATACTAATCACTTATTTGTCTGCACAGTCGACTGAAGATATCAAAGACCTTTACATACCCACAGGTATGGACGAATAGTGACTATGTGAAGTTAGTGAATCCATTTGTTTATTATAGTCCGACTTTTAATTCATAAACAATGTCCGAAGCAATTTTTCACTAAACTGTATGTCAGATCCAAATGATTTGTCGCATGCAGCCTTAGAATATCATTGAAGCTAAAACAGTGCTATTATTTAGTCCATAGATGTTAAGAATTGTGCACTTCGGCGAATTCCTTTGATCTTTTAGGACTATTGCAAAGAATTGACGTTAAAGATTTTACAGTACGAATTTAATTTCTCGTCGTATTTTGTTCATAGGCGTATCTCCTTAATGTCTTAAGAGATCAATTGATTGTTTTTGTTGCCCTTTATGTACAATCGTAAAAATGGCACCAATATGCAACAGTTAGTACAGCCCTTCGGTCAGCATTAGACTTCAAGGTTGTATCAAATGCGCAGCTAATTTTATGTTGCTTATAACATATGAATTTTGAAATGTATTTGTTGTCACTGTATGTACACTTAATTGTTTTGATAAACACATGCTAATTCATCCAAGTCTGGTAATCAGTATGTCCACAAAAGATGATATTAATCATTCCGAATCTGTCTATTCAAAGATGTTGATAATTGTTACTGGCTGGACAAATTGTAATCCATATCGTTGCCAGTACTGTTCTTCTTCCCGAAGTACATGTTCAACCCCACTTCTTTCAGAACTGAATGCCTGTTTTGAAAGGTACTCATGTGTCAGCACTTCAACATCACACATTTTTAAAGTTTTGTTTTGTTCAGCAACTGGTCTTTTGACTTTAGCCCGCAGGGTTTAGATGCGCATGCTATGCAGGTAGAGACGTGTGACCCTACTCTTTCAATGATTTTGTCAATATGATACACCTCTGTCTGTCTTCCTCACAAGCTGCAACAACTCGAGCTTAAATACATGTCGTCGAAATTCAGTTGTTTCTTATCTAGCCATTTCCTAATTTGAGCGTTAATATTTCATGCAGTTGGTACTTTGTCTTCCTCTGATACTGCGTTGTGATAGGATGCATTATCAATTACTTGGCATGACGGTCTATCTAGAATTGGACGCAGATCATTCGTCATCTAGTGCCTGAAAATGTGTCCATTCATTTCAGTGTTAGGTCTCTATCGGTACTTTTTTATTGTAAACTAAGTTCAGCGTCATGACATGTTTTTTTCACTGCTTCATGCATACGTTAGTATAATGTGCTACCCTTTGCTGATTGGTATTTGTTTTTTCTGTTCACCGTCAACTGATTCTTTACCATAGGTGTGGTGAGCATTGACCAAGGATTCGCCCAAGTATACAATATCCCAGCCCTGCCTACGCCATTCACGTACATGTCTCAGGTGTTTGTTTCTGGCAGTAATCAAATGTGGCTTTTCTCATACAATATTTCTCCCACCTGAATTTTTCCCCAATATGAAGCCGGCGGCTCTTACAATTTTCCAAAGAGTACTTTAAAAAATGTCAATACTACAGTCGGATTGCAAGTTGTTAAGTTTAGTTTTCGGAAAGTAACAAGTAGATTTTTCGTCAATAGATTCAAAATCTCCAGTTTTATGACAACGTAAAAGGATGATCTATCCAGGCCAAACGCCAATTGCTTTCGTTTATCTGGGTCCCGAATATCGCAATTTAAATGGCACATCTTAGATTCCCTGCAGAAAAACGTGTATAGTAAAACGGTAACCTTCTGCATTGTTATAAATATGCACTTCAAACTCATTTTGAAATTAATTTCAATGTAACTTTCGAAAAAGAAACTATTCGTCACAATAACGAGCCACGCAATATAATATCATGATACGCTTATATCTGAACTAAAGTTTAGCATGAATGACCTTGGTTGTTTTCAGCACTCGACAAAGTGTCTGATTTGTGCACGGGATAATCATGAATTTGTATTTACTCAGCCTATGTGAAGGTCAAAACATATATTTTAAAACACCAGGACTGTATACCTTAAACATGATAAAATTATGTCCAATTCGGTGAGGCTGCTATTAATATAGCCTGATCAATAAATGTTTCAAAATATATAGAATTTCTTTAAGAAAATTTTTTTTTACATTACGTCATGGAAATTAAAAGGCTGCAAAACATCATTTGGAACTGACATGCACTTTAGTAGAACATTGCTTCAGACCTTGTTTATAAATTAAGAGACAGTTGCTCTGATTGTTTTGTGGACGTGAGTCTTGGACATGTACCACACAGAAATGAAATACTGCAACAGAAATATAGATCAGAACCATAATACTATGTATAGCTTGAACAGGTAAGAATTGATCAAAATGATAATACTATACGCAGCTTGGACAGGTAAGAACATCAGATTAATAATACTATACGCAGCTTGGACAGGTAAGAAGATCAGAATAATCATACTATACGCAGCTTGGACAGGTAAGAACATCAGATTAATAATACTATACGCAGCTTGGACAGGTAAGAAGATCAGAATAATCATACTATACGCAGCTTGGACAGGTAAGAAGATCAGAATAATAATACTATACGCAGCTTCGACAAGAAATAGTTTGTGCAGATCAGAAATTCTACAACGATATACTATAAGACAACGATATTGTTGTTGTTTTTGTTGTTGTTACTGTTAATTTTGTTGTTATTTTTTGCTGTTGTTGTTTTGTTGTTGTTCTTTATCTTCTTAGAAGTTACTAGTGCTGAGTTAACTCTTAACGACATTTCTTTCATTGTTGTTGTTGCTGTGTATGTGATGTTGTTGCTGTTGGTGTTGCTATTTTAAGCTATTTGTGTTGTTTTAATGCTTGACGAAACGATATTTCTTTGATTGATGTTGTTCTAGTGGTGTTTGTTGTTATTGTTGTTCTTTTGATGTTTGTTGTTATTGTTGCTCTTTTGGTGTTCGTTGTTATTGTTGTTCTAGTGGTGTCTGTTGTTATTGTTTTTCTAGTGGTGTTTGTTGTTATTGTTCTTCTTGTGGTGTTTGTTGTTATTGTTGTTCTTGTGGTGTTTGTTGTTATTGTTGTTCTTGTGGTGTTTGTTGTTATTGTTGTTCTTGGGGTGTTTGTTGTTATTGTTGTTCTAGTGGTATTTGTTGTTATTGTTGTTCTTGGGGTGTTTGTTGTTATTGTTGTTCTAGTGGTATTTGTTGTTATTGTTGTTCTTGTGGTGTTTGTTGTTATTGTTGTTCTTGTGGTGTTTGATGTTATTGTTGTTCTTGGGGTGTTTGTTGTTATTGTTGTTCTAGTGGTGTTTGTTGTTATTGTTGTTATTGTTGTTCTTGTGGTGTTTGTTGTTATTGTTGTTCTTGTGGTGTTTGTTGTTATTGTTGTTCTAGTGGTGTTTGTTGTTATTGTTGTTCTTGTGGTGTTTGTTGTTATTGTTGTTCTTGGGGTGTTTGTTGTTATTGTTGTTCTAGTGGTTTTTGTTGTTATTGTTGTTATTGTTGTTCTTGTGGTGTTTGTTGTTATTGTTGTTCTTGTGGTGTTTGTTGTTATTGTTGTTCTAGTGGTGTTTGTTGTTATTGTTGTTCTAGTGGTGTTTGTTGTTATTGTTGTTCTAGTGGTGTTTGTTGTTATTGTTGTTCTAGTGGTGTTTGTTGTTATTGTTGTTCTTGTGGTGTTTGTTGTTATTGTTGTTCTTGTGGTGTTTGTTGTTATTGTTGTTCTAGTGGTGTTTGTTGTTATTGTTGTTCTAGTGGTGTTTGTTACTGTTGTTGTTGAGTACCCATGATGAGTAAGTTGACCCTGTCGTGCTACCTTGACCTGCTCCTCTTTCTCCTGCCATTTGGTGCCTACACCTTCGCTTTGACTGGAAGTCTGTTACTGATCAATCTAATGACTTGTCTCAAGTACGACAACTCTCCCCCCCCCCCCCACCCAGCCCCCACAGCCCATCGTGACGTATGATATATATTGCTGTTTAGTCTCTAATCTTATTTGTTTCTTTGTCTTATATTCTTTCCAGCCGATGTTCAATTATTGTCTGACCTTTATCTTAAATTTTAATCATCATATTTTCAAGAGTCTCTGTTTCTGCCCAGCTTTCGCCTCCAGATGTCAATACTGATATTGTGTTGCAGTAGAGCAACGTAAGTTTGATATATTTACTCAGTATTTTCATCTTCTATTTTAGTGTTAGTTAGCTCGAGTGGTTTGGAGGAGTCTATGTGTAAGGCACAGACGAAGGCAAAGGCCGCCGTCCATCGTAGACGATGATGGCATAATTTATTTTGCTAGCGCTATTTTTTAGTAAGGATTAACTGCGCTACTTTTTATCCCCACTCTCTCGTCTCGAGACGCCAATGGCAAGTCAAGGACAAGACGACTAGGGGGCGACTACGAGATACAAGGAACGCCGCATCAACCACCCGTGAAAAAGACGGTGGAGTCCGGAGTCGAACCCACACCACCTGATCACGAGGCCGACGGCTTAACCACTTCGCAACAGAATCCCCGTGTATGACGAGGACAAGATTAGCACCACTGCCCCACAGGGAGCATGTCGTAGGAGGCGACTAACTGTGTGACATGGCATAACACCGGCCATGGTTAAGTGGTTTGTTAGAGCAGCATAGATGACGACAACCAGGTTCCGGGTCGACTTTGCTCGTGTTTGTGTTTATTAAGATGGACTCGCACATTACTTAAACCACCCTCCTTACTGGAGTAATAAGCTGCTCGAGCCTATTCAACTAAGGAGCAAATCCTTCTCTCGGCTACATCCAGCCCACACCAGAGATGGGACCTACACAGGAATTGATGCCACCTGTAGAAGTACAGGTCAACTAAGACTAAGCTTAAGTATTTTAATTAGTTAAAGGCAAATGAGACTTAGGCGATTCGAGTAAAATTCCATTTGCTCTGTCTCCGACTTGTACCATTGTACAGCAGAAGTAGGTGAAATTTTCCATCTTTTGTGATATATTTCTATTCATTTTGATATCAGTGGCTTTGTTTGTGAGATTCCTGATTTGTGTTTATCTGCAGACTTATCTGACAGGATAGAAGACAGCCTGTCTGACCTTTCGTGTGTCTCCGCAACAATTGTAGTCAGACGCGCCAGATTGTCTGCGAGGGTAACGTCTTTTAGGGTATTATCATCTGTCTATTTGTTGCCTAAATGGTTTTGTCTACCCGTCTGCTTATTCTTCGTTCGTTTCCAAACTCCCAATACCAAGCCCTACAACGGGCTTTGCAAGCAGCATGTTGGTGTCCAGAGAACGGAATGTGTCGTGTCGTAGTTTACAGTTTGACTACGATATGTTCACTTTTCGGCCAGACACATCCAACTTCAGCAGGTATGGGTAACTTTCTCTCTTCGACCCATTCGCTTTAACCAGTCTGCTCTATTTCAGTCTGTTATCCACGATCATCATGTGTAGGTGTAGAAGGCTCTTGACTGCCCTGACGCTGGCAGTCAGCTTTGGGTCGGTGACCACTGCAGCTCATATCATGGTCAGCTCTGATTCGCTGGCTCTGTCAGCTTTGGGTCGGTGACAACTACATCTTATGCCCTGGTCAGCTCTGGCTTGCTGGCTCTGTCAGATTTGGGCCGGTGACCGCTGCTGCTCCTCCGCTGCTCAGCTCTGGCTTGCTGAACCTGACGCTAACATTAAGCTCTAGATCGATGACCACTGCAGCTCATACACTGTTTACCCGTCTGCAAAACATGTACCTGATTTACTGTTATGTAGATAAAAGTAAAGAGGGACACAACTGTCACACCAACTCGAAACAAACACCATGCTAAACCGTCGCCGTTGGACACTTTTTGGACATGTGGCTCTGCACGACAACGATGTCCCTGTCCAACAATTCTGAAAGAAGCAATCTGTGGACCTTAAGGATGAGAAACAACCCTTTTCGTCATAGACCCGCCTCAGCTCCCGCCTGCGCATCAACCCTCCCCCCTTCCCCCCAAAAAAAAATCATCCTCATCGCATACAGCCACTTATCGTGTTCTTTGACGGTTGAGACGACGGGCCCTTGTCTCCTTATAGGAAACCTACCTACCTTAATGCAATTAATACTCTACCACTTCGTCCCTGGCGGCAATGCTTCATATGGAACCACCAGTGCCGTTTAACGTAACATAACAATAGCTCTAACTAATCAATTCCATAATTTTAAGGAAATCAAATAGTGGAGCATGCTGGACTCTGCTTCCATTTAGTTAACTAATCACTTGTTGAGTACCGCCTTGAAACACGGGCATATTCTAGTGCGTTATGTGTTTACTTAAGAAAGGTTGCTCTTAACCTGGGACACTTTCTCGCTCAAACCAAATGTCCAGGTCGCGTTTTATATTTGTTTCTGTGCTTGCTTCGAAAGAAATCAGAGGATGACTAGCTATGGCAATGCAGAGACTGAACAGCCTGAAGAAATTATGGCAGAGCACCAACAAAATGATAAAAGTAAAAGACTTGAGAGCTTGTGTTTTTCCTGTGGCAGCTTATGGCTGTGAATCATTGACGATTACCAAAACTTCTAGATAAAGAATCGAATCCTTGGAGTCAAAATGTTACAGAAAGATCCTCAGAATACCCTGGACAAAGAAAGAAACAAATGTAGACATTCAGTAAGAGTTGAGCATAGAGGAGAACTGGTTTATCAATTCCCTTTTGGCTAGAAAATGCAAATACTTTGGTCACATCAAGAGACACAACGGTCTTGAGAGGACTTCTTCTTCTTCTTCTTCGTACGCAGTCAGACAGTAACCATTATTTTTTCGAAAAAAGCGGCGGTCATCCTGAGGCTGTCGCCACTGCCATACAGCTTGTCTTGCAGTTCCACTGGTGATGGCCACATCTGCTCTCTCTGATCCTCGTATGTCGGGCAGTTCTGCAGCAGATGTTCAGCGGCCATTTTACCAGTACCGCACGGGCATTCGTCGGTACCACCTATCTTCAATTTGTTGAATAGGTGGTACCTCAGTCTATTGTGGCCAGTGCGAAGTCTGAAGACAACGACCTGCTCTCTTCGGTTCAACTGCTAATAGGCATCGTTTTTGGTGTAACCAGTATGTTCGGTTTCCCATTTGGTCATGTATCTGGCTTTGATAAGCCGTTTTGACTCTTCGTACGTCATACTAGTATCTGTTTGTGGTAGTCTTGCACCTTCTTTTGCCAGTCTGTCTGCCTCCTCGTTGCCTTGGATGTTGCAGTGTGATGGTACCCACTGTACCACTACCCTTTTTGGTGCGGACTGCTGGCACAGTTTGCAGAGTGCTGCTCTTAAGTCATTAAGCTCGGTGTTTTTCTGGCTTTTTAGCGCTGTGACTACGGCGAGAGCATCTGTAAGCAGGACTATATGGCTTTCATTTTCATTGTGTGTCACCATTTCTTCCACTGCCGCCCTCAGTGCCTCTGCCTCCGCTCTGAAATTGCTTGTGTACTTACCAGTAGCGAATGACAGTGTTATTTGTCTGCCATTTGGTAGGTTCAGGAATGCTCCTGCCCCTCCGTTCTCTGTAGTGTTTGTTACAGAACCGTCGGTGTATGCATGGGTCCAGTCCATGCGTCGGTAGTTTTTCGATATGAAGCTTAGGGTAGTATCTCTCCTTTCTTTTTCAGTCTGGCAGTTTTTTGTTTCCAATACCTGGTATATTTTCTACCACCTCTGGAAATATATCCTGCCTCCAGGTAGGTTTTTGTACAGTAGTGATGGGTTTTGGTGTTGTTAGTGCGTTTATATGATCTTTCGTGCATCTTTGCTTTGGCTATTTCTGCAAAGTTTCTCCGCTTTAGTTTCCCATTTCCCAAATTGTTTATTCTCTGGTGCATTGGATGGTCAGTCAGTCTTCGGAGTTTCTCTGACTGCAGCTGGGCTCTGCAGTCTCTTCTATCGGTCATGGATTGCAGTTTTGTAATCTTTTCAAGTTCTACAATTGGCGTTGACTTCATGCCTCCTGTTATAACTCTCATGGCTTGGTTTTGAAGTTAGCTAACTTTATCGAAGTTCGCCTTTGCTGCTTTTGCCCATGCCGCAATGCCATACTCGAGAACTGGTCTCACTCTTCCAGTGTACAGTTTCTTTAGTATGCCTTCGTCTGCTCCCCAGCTTGTGCCAGCAAGTTTCCTCATGATTGCCATTCTTTCGCTGGCTCTCATTCGGTTTCTTTCGATCTGACTTTTCCATGTCATGCGCCGATCAAATGTGACTCTCAGATAGTTTGGGTTGTCGTTTGGCTGCAGGAATTTGCCATTTAGACTTAATTTGGTATTTTGGGGTTTTATTGAAAGGGTCTTGAGAGGACGATGATGGAAGGTATGGTGCCAGGCAAAAGAGGAAAGGGAAAACGAAGAAGACGATGGCACCAAGATGTCCAGGAATGCCTGGGTATGACTGTGGCATAATGGAGTTTTGGCAAGAAAACGAGTTTCTTTCAGACAGACTTTGATGGGAGCGACGTTCTACAAAGGACATGCTACATGATGATGATGCTTTGTTTCCCGTTAGCACTAATCTTTATTACGGCAATGTGTTGGAGTAATATTCATTGGGAAACTTCTTAACACACCGTTGGTAATAGACCTGTATCGTTTTTTCCCTACCCTGGATCCAGAAAGGGGGGATTCTATGTAAGTCTCGAAGAATAAAGGTCGCGTACTGGTGCGGTTGTCGTGCAGTACTGAAGGTTAGGTTTTTATTTCACCACTGAAAGAAAATACATGTGGCACACTTGAGATTTAAGTTTGTGCGTCCTGGTCAGGAGCGTAGGATTCAAACCGTTCGGCTACTCGCGCCCCGTGTACCGTAATCACTTTTGTAAATGCATCTGCCCTAGAGCAGGGACTCCCACACTCTTAACTCCGAGCCACACTCCCAACTCCGAGCCACACTCCCAACTCCGAGCCACACTCTTAACTCCGAGCCACACTCTCAACTCCGAGCCACACTCTTAACTCCGAGCCACACTCTTAACTCCCAGCCACACTCTTAACTCCGAGCCACACTCTGAACTCCGAGCCACACTCTTAACTCCGAACCACACTCTTAACTCCCAGCCACAATCTTAACTCCCAGCCACACTCTGAACTCCGAGCCACACTTTCAGAAACAAACATTTCCCCTCGGGATTGGATAATCAGCCTGCTCACATTTTCTTTAAAAAAATGCCTGGCATGATAAAGTCAGTTTTCATTCTCACCCGTTACGTGTGGTTAAAAAAAACCCAAAACAGACCCCTACCTTTCCACCTCCAACTCCACAACCCCTCCCTACTCCCTTAAAGAAAAATAACTACAAGAACAACAACTGTATTCAGACAAATACGGTAGTTATGGAGCCCTCTACATGTGCGTAACAGCATTTGAGATTGTAAAAATACGTTAAGAATTGTAATGTGCAGGAACAAGAGACAAGTGTATTTGTTTGTCAAAGGCAATGTCTTGTTTAGATAATTTTATATTTTCGTGGTAACATTTGAAAGGAATGTGTAGTTCATTATTACTCGCGAGATGTTTATTTTCTTGAAGCTAAGATGGCGGATGTAGTGGTGACATTCAACTGGGGAAACCAGGGCGTGGAAGTTGTCGAATGCCAGTTTATTGTGCATGGGAGCTTGTTCCTTAGCTTATATGGTAGACTCGTGATGATAGTTTCTTTGGAGATATCTTCTTCTTCTTCTTCGTTCGTTCTCAATCTCCCGCTACCAAACCCTGAAAGGGTAAGTAGCAGAATGTAGTCCAGAGAACGGAATGCGTTGTGTTGTAGTTTACAGCTTGGCTGCGATATTTGCACCTTTCGGTCCAACACATCCGACTTCAGCAAGCATTTTTTGAGTACCGGGTTAGCATTCCCTCTTCGATCCCTTCTCCTTAGCCAGTCTGCCTTACTGCAGCCTGTTATCCAGGATCACCGCGTGGAGGTGTAGAAGGGTCTTGGCAGCTATGGTTCGCTGGCCCTGACGCTAGCAGTCAGCTATGGGTCACTGACCATTGCAGCTCATGCGCTGCTCAGCATCTTGATCCCCTTTGGAGATATAGGTTATCATATTCTATTTCTTCGTCTTTATCTGCTTCCTCCCTTTCTTCTTTGTCTTTCATTCATCTTTTACTACTTCTTCGTCTTTTTATACTTCTTGATCTTTTTCTTCTTCCTTATCGTCTTCATCTTTATCTACTTCTTCATTTTTATCTTTATCTTCATCTTTATCTACTTATTAATCTTTATCTACTTATTAATCTTTATCTACTTATTAATCTTTATCTACATCTTCATCTTTATCTACTTATTAATCTTTATCTACATCTTCATCTTTATCTACTTATTCATCTTTATCTACATCTTCATCTTTATCTACTTATTCATCTTTATCTACATCTTCATCTTTATCTACTTATTAATCTTTATCTACATCTTCATCTTTATCTACTTATTAATCTTTATCTACATCTTCATCTTTATCTACTTATTAATCTTTATCTACATCTTCATCTTTATCTACTTATTAATCTTTATCTACATCTTCATCTTTATATACTTATTTATCTTTATCTACTTCTTTATCGTTATCTATTTCTTCATCTTAATGTACTTTGTCTTTTTCTACTTTATCATCTTTATCTATTTCTTCATTCGCCTTCGAACTTTTATTTTTTTTATTATAGCAGCCAGCTCGAGGTTCCAAATATCGCCATACAGTTTCTCGTGGAAGGAAGACGGCTGCTGTCAAGTATTTCTTCTTTCGTCGATATATCCTAGTCAGAATTAAGGACATGTATTCAGCTGTCAGGGGCGCAATGCCACAGGTACACCGATTCGACATACCAATCTTACGTTTGAGTGGCACAGTGGAATTGCTCTCGTTTCTCACAGAAAATATATCAGGTTCGATGTCCCGTTATCAACACGCTCCAGTTGACCCAGCTGTATTTATATACCTGTCTTACTGTTCATGATAGAAAGGTAACAGGGATAGGAACTGGCCTCTCCACCTCGTCATCAGGTAGACCTAGTACAACGAAACGTTTGGCACTCCCTCCCATACAGCTCCCTCCCCTTTACTTTACTAACCCCTACAGCAGTGTATAGCATGGGACCAACTTTACCTTACCAAGGCATGCATTTAATTTTTTTTATGTAACATCTTCCCAGCATTCAACCTTGTCATAGACGCACTGGTTATATAATCTTATTCGGCCATACAATCTCTAACAGGAGACAATCATCGACCTAGGATTATTTAAATCACATCGTAAATCTTATATGTTTTTCTTCTTCGCCCTATCATCGTGAGCTACATAGACCATCCATCAATCCTGCTTTCTAAGCTGCCCTGTTCGAACTATTTTGTCCAGTTCTTGCTAGCTTCTCTCCGTTTATCTTGAATCAGTCTTAAGGTCTCTTTTCCTGTTATCTTTGTCCTTCTCTTTCATCGTCTTCCTTGAAGGTTCCAATACACAGACTGCCTGGTAATACTGGCTTTGAGTTTCTGCAATGCGTTGCCTATCCAACACTGAGGACTTTATATCCTACTTAAGAAAAGACTGATTAAAGAAAATCAAATAAGTGTCCAGGGGACGGCGTGGCCTAGTGGTTAAGTGGCATGGCACACAACCCGAAGGTGCTGGGTTCGATCCCCATCACACCACCGGCCGTTCCCCCGGGGAAGCAAACCCTTAGAAAATGCAGGAGGAAGCAGACCCTTACATAAAAGGCCGACAGGCGCAAAAAAACACAGTGCAACGCACACCCGCCTTGGGGAATAGAGAAATAAGGCGAACGCAAAAAGAACAAAAACAAAACATAAGTGTCCAGTTTGGTAGACACCGAGCTTTTTTTCTCGGACGATTTCTCCTCCAGGTACGGAAAGTAATGGCAACCCACCTTTCTGCACACATGCCAAGAAACTTATAAACCCCAAATCGGAGACGGTTGTAAGAAGCGACTTACTGTAAAAAAAACATGCTACGTGCTTTTTTAAATGGGAGTTAAAGATAAGGTTTAATCAAGTTTGATAGATTTTCTGTGTAAATAATTAAGTTCTGCCAACATTGAAATTATAAATCTTCGATAGGTACTTGCGTCTTAATTCACCTCAAACAAAGTTCCTTGGGTTCACATCGTGTACATAACGGGGCATTCCATTTCGTGTTAAGGGGAGGACAGGTCGATATAAATTTATTTTAAATAATTAAGTACAAACTTTGATATAGATAGAAGTTTATAAAGGATGGTTTCATTAGGTTTTGCGAAGTGTTAGGGCAGAGCTTATGGTTATGTCTATAGTTAGGTCTAGGGTTAGGATTAGTGTTATAGTTAGGTCTAGGGTTAGGATTAGTGTTATAGTTAGGTCTAGGGTTAGGATTAGTGTTATGGTTAGGTCTAAGGTTAGGATTAGTGTTATGGTTAGGTCTAGGGTTAGGATTAGTGTTATAGTTAGGTCTAGGGTTAGGATTAGTGTTATAGTTAGGTCTAGGGTTAGGATTAGTGTTATGGTTAGGTCTAAGGTTAGGATTAGTGTTATGGTTAGGTCTAAGGTTAGGATTAGTGTTATAGTTAGGTCTAGGGTTAGGATTAGTGTTATGGTTAGGTCTAAGGTTAGGATTAGTGTTATGGTTAGGTTTAAGGTTAGGATTAGTGTTATAGTTAGGTCTAGGGTTAGGATTAGTGTTATAGTTAGGTCTAGGGTTAGGATTAGTGTTATGGTTAGGTCTAAGGTTAGGATTAGTGTTATGGTTAGGTCTAAGGTTAGGATTAGTGTTATAGTTAGGTCTAAGGTTAGGATTAGTGTTTTGGTTAGGTCTAAGGTTAGGATTAGTGTTATAGTTAGGTCTAGGGTTAGGATTAGTGTTATAGTTAGGTCTAGGGTTAGGATTAGTGTTATGGTTAGGTCTAAGGTTAGGATTAGTGTTATAGTTAGGTCTAGGGTTAGGATTAGTGTTATAGTTAGGTCTAGGGTTAGGATTAGTGTTATGGTTAGGTCTAAGGTTAGGATTAGTGTTATAGTTAGGTCTAGGGTTAGGATTAGTGTTATGGTTAGGTCTAAGGTTAGGATTAGTGTTATAGTTAGGTCTAGGGTTAGGATTAGTGTTATGGTTAGGTCTAGGGTTAGGATTAGTGTTATGGTTAGGTCTAGGGTTAGGATTAGTGTTATAGTTAGGTCTAAGGTTAGGATTAGTGTTATAGTTAGGTCTAGGGTTAGGATTAGTGTTATGGTTAGGTCTAGGGTTAGGATTAGTGTTATGGTTAGGTCTAGGGTTAGGATTAGTGTTATAGTTAGGTCTAGGGTTAGGATTAGTGTTATAGTTAGGTCTAGGGTTAGGATTAGTGTTATAGTTAGGTCTAGGGTTAGGATTAGTGTTATGGTTAGGTCTAAGGTTAGGATTAGTGTTATAGTTAGGTCTTGGGTTAGGATTAGTGTTATAGTTAGGTCTAGGGTTAGGATTAGTGTTATGGTTAGGTCTAAGGTTAGGATTAGTGCTATGGTTAGGTCTAAGGTTAGGATTAGTGTTATGGTTAGGTCTAGGGTTAGGATTAGTGTTATGGTTAGGTCTAAGGTTAGGATTAGTGTTATAGTTAGGTCTAGGGTTAGGATTAGTGTTATGGTTAGGTCTAAGGTTAGGATTAGTGTTATGGTTAGGTCTAAGGTTAGGATTAGTGTTATGGTTAGGTCTAGGGTTAGGATTAGTGTTATGGTTAGGTCTAAGGTTAGGATTAGTGTTATAGTTAGGTCTAGGGTTAGGATTAGTGTTATGGTTAGGTCTAAGGTTAGGATTAGTGTTATAGTTAGGTCTAGGGTTAGGATTAGTGTTATAGTTAGGTCTAGGGTTAGGATTAGTGTTATGGTTAGGTCTAGGGTTAGGATTAGTGTTATGGTTAGGTCTAAGGTTAGGATTAGTGTTATAGTTAGGTCTAGGGTTAGGATTAGTGTTATAGTTACGTCTAGGGTTAGGATTAGTGTTATGGTTAGGTCTAGGGTTAGGATTAGTGTTATGGTTAGGTCTAGGGTTAGGATTAGTGTTATAGTTAGGTCTAGGGTTAGGATTAGTGTTATAGTTAGGTCTAGGGTTAGGATTAGTGTTATGGTTAGGTCTAAGGTTAGGATTAGTGTTATGGTTAGGTCTAGGGTTAGGATTAGTGTTATGGTTAGGTCTAAGGTTAGGATTAGTGTTATAGTTAGGTCTAGGATTAGGATTAGTGTTATGGTTAGGTCTAAGGTTAGGATTAGTGGTATAGTTAGGTCTAGGGTTAGGATTAGTGTTATGGTTAGGTCTAAGGTTAGGATTAGTGTTATAGTTAGGTCTAGGATTAGGATTAGTGTTATGGTTAGGTCTAGGGTTAGGATTAGTGTTATGGTTAGGTCTAGGGTTAGGATTAGTGTTATGGTTAGGTCTAAGGTTAGGATTAGTGTTATAGTTAGGTCTAGGATTAGGATTAGTGTTTTGGTTAGGTCTAAGGTTAGGATTAGTGTTATGGTTAGGTCTAGGGTTAGGATTAGTGTTATGGTTAGGTCTAAGGTTAGGATTAGTGTTATAGTTAGGTCTAGGGTTAGGATTAGTGTTATGGTTAGGTCTAAGGTTAGGATTAGTGTTATAGTTAGGTCTAGGTTTAGGATTAGTGTTATAGTTAGGTCTAGGGTTAGGATTAGTGTTATGGTTAGGTCTAGGGTTAGAATTAGTGTTATGGTTAGGTCTAAGGTTAGGATTAGTGTTATAGTTAGGTCTAGGGTTAGGATTAGTGTTATAGTTAGGTCTAGGGTTAGGATTAGTGTTATGGTTAGGTCTAGGGTTAGGATTAGTGTTATGGTTAGGTCTAGGGTTAGGATTAGTGTTATAGTTAGGTCTAGGGTTAGGATTAGTGTTATAGTTAGGTCTAGGGTTAGGATTAGTGGTATGGTTAGGTCTAAGGTTAGGATTAGTGTTATGGTTAGGTCTAGGGTTAGGATTAGTGTTATGGTTAGGTCTAAGGTTAGGATTAGTGTTATAGTTAGGTCTAGGGTTAGGATTAGTGTTATGGTTAGGTCTAAGGTTAGGATTAGTGTTATAGTTAGGTCTAGGGTTAGGATTAGTGTTATGGTTAGGTCTACGGTTAGGATTAGTGTTATAGTTAGGTCTAGGATTAGGATTAGTGTTATGGTTAGGTCTAGGGTTAGGATTAGTGTTATGGTTAGGTCTAGGGTTAGGATTAGTGTTATGGTTAGGTCTAAGGTTAGGATTAGTGTTATAGTTAGGTCTAGGATTAGGATTAGTGTTTTGGTTAGGTCTAAGGTTAGGATCAGTGTTATGGTTACGTCTAGAATTAGGATTAGTGTCAAGGTTAGGATTAGAGTTAGGATTAGTATTAAGGTTAGGTCTAGGGTTAGGATTAGTGTTATGGCTAGGTCTAATGTTAGTATTAGTGCTAAGGTTAGGATTAGAGTTAGTATTAGTTTTATGGATAGGTCTACGGTTAGGATAAGTTTTATGGTTAGGATTATTGTTATGGTTAGGTCTAGGGATAGGATTAGTGTTATGGTTAGTTCTAGGGTTAGGATTAGTGTTATGAAGAAATGCATTTCTAAGACGGCAGAAACAAGCTGAAGCAAAAATTCAAAATATGTAACACCCCCAACATATAAAAAGTGAATAATTATGTGACGACATTACCTCAAATCCGTTGCCAAAAATATAAATTTATTTTATTTGGGGCGAATTAAGACGCAAGTACTTTTTTATATTCTGGGAACAAAATGTCATGGCTACCGTTAGGATGTAATGGTGCTGTTTCTTTTAATTCAACGATTAAACCAAGGGAGAAGTCCGTTCGCCATCCTGTTCTCTGTTTTGTTGTATCACTTCTGGTCCATGAGATGTCGTACAAGACGCACTTGTTTCTTTAATGACTTCAGTTAGTTTCTGAACGGAATAATTTCTCTCTCGCCTTCCTCTTCCTCACGTTGCGCGTCTCTTACTTTCTCTCTCTCTATCTCCCTGTCTATCTCCCTGTCTATCTCCCTCTCTTTCTCCCTTTCTCCCACTCTCTCTCCATCTATTTCTCCCTTTCTTGTACTCACTGCTTTTGACTCTCACTCGTTCTCTCTCCTTATCTATCTCATTCATTCGCTCTACTTCCCTCCTTTCTCTCTCTCTTACTAACTCCTTCCCACTCACTCATTCTTACTCTCTCTCTCTCTATCTCTTACTCCCTCTCTTACTCCCTCTCTCCTATTTATTACATCAAACACCCTCGTTCTCCCTCTCTCTCTTACACTCGCTCTTTTACGTATTCCCTCTCACTTCCTCTTTCTCTCACACTTATCTTATTTTCCCTCTCCCTCCTCTGACTCATATCTCATTCTCTCTCTTTCAACCACTCTCTTGCTCCATGTCTCTTATATACTCCCTCTCCTTGCCTCTTTCTCACACTAATCTAGCTCTCATTCACTCTGTCTCTGTCTCTCTCTCTCTCCCCCTCACTAATCTCGCATTCTCCCTCTCTCTCTCTCTCTTCCCCACGTGCCTGGATGTAAAGAACGATATAAGTGAGAAGACAACGCCAAAAGATGGACAGGAAAAGCCTATTAGACTGTAACATCAAGAAAACGACACAGAACGTTGGAGATCCATTGCAGCGACCTCGGATATGAAGATGGCTCTTCATCGGAACAGACACTTAGACATACTCAATAGATTGATATTCAAAACAGAAAAATGATAAAAATAAAACAAGATATGAGCAATAATGAAGTTTGACTTTTCCCCCAAATTCAAATCTAACAAGAAGCATTCTTTGTTGTAACGAGACAATCCTGGCTTCCTGTTTGAAGATTACCTTCGTGGCATGATCTCTAAGTTTCATCTTCCGTCACCTCGCTTAACCTTTAACGCGCCATTTTGTTTTTGCAGTGTGGCAATTTCTTCAGCTGAAAGTGCCAGGTTCCAATCCAGAATGCGTTTTACGTGACTGTCTCTTGTGAAACTCGGCGCTTGTTTAATAAAATGTAACAATATCTGTCTTATGATCTTTTTGCTTAAAGAAAACAAATACAGCTATCACTATTGCTCGTTCTGTGTGTGGATCCTTATTTTCTTGTAACTTTTAAAAGTGTTTTTGAATGTTACATACATTATGAACAGGGTTGGGGGTGTTTGGTGGGGGGATAATAGTGGTTTCGGGTAAGTTGTTCGCCTCGGGTACTGGAGGTCGCGGGTTCAAATGACGGTGGAGACCAACATTTTTTCATGTGTATAATCCAGTAAAAATGTTTCCTGATCTCTGAGAAGTGAGATCAGACACCCGTGTGTAGTGGAGGGCACGTTGAAAATCTCTTGGCACTTGAAAATCGAAATGAGTACGCTTAACTGCCGCTGCTCGAACAAAATTCGATTTAAAAATCTACTCAAATTATTATAGGGATTCTCGCTCCATAGACAATACGTTGCAAAGAGGGGACTGTGTGTCTATAACAACAGGTCTTGGTTATGTGGTTAGCGCAGCGGTATAGATGGCGCCTGACAGGATGCGGGTCTACCTTGCTCTAATTTACGCTTCAACCTGGAAAATTTTTTTTAACGAGGGTTGTTTTTCCACTATTTGCTTCTTTTTTATAATTTTTATTTGTTGCTTTTCCATTACTTATTTCACATTTCCCTGATCCAAACTCTCCCCTTTGACTGCCTTCTCTATAGCACCCTATTGTAGGCCTAGTCTCATATTTCATAGGCCTTACATGTTAAAAATTTGTAACACAGTGATTAAACACATACTTTGCTACAACATGCTGACTTATCTCATGTATATGTAAATCTCTCCTGACTAGAATTTTACTATTGTAAACTTTCACATCAATACGTTCCATACCCATGTCCGCACGCATCACCTGCAACCTAAAGCTGATACCTATTATCTTTCTATCTAATCTACTATCTACTATCTAATCTACTATCTAATCTACTATCTACTATCTAATCTACTATCTAATCTACTATCTAATCTACTATCTACAATCTAATCTACTATCTAATCTACTATCTAATCTACTATCTAATCTACTATCTACTATCTAATCTACTATCTAATCTACTATCTAATCTACTATCTACTATATAATCTAATATCTAATCTACTATCTACTATCTAATCTACTATCTACTATCTAATCTACTATGTAATCTACTATCTACTATCTAATCTACTATCTACTATCTAATCTATTATCTAATCTACTATCTACTATCTAATCTACTATCTAATCTACTATCTACTATCTAATCTACTATCTAATTTATTATCTAATCTACTAACTAATCTACTATCTACTATCTAATCTACTATCTACTATCTAATCTACTATCTAATCTACTATCTACTATCTAATCTACTATCCAAAATACTATCTACTATCTAATCTACTGTCTAATCTACTATCTACTATCTAATCTACTATCTAATCTACTATCTAATCTACTATCTACTATATAATGTACTATATAATCTACTATCTACTATCTAATCTACTATCTACTATCTAATCTACTATATACTATCTAATCTACTATCTGCTATCTAATCTACTATCTACTATCTAATCTACTATCTACTATCTAATCTACTATCTACTATCTAATCTACTATCTACTATCTAATCTACAATCTAATCTACTATCTACTATCGAATCTACTATCTACTATCTGATCTACTATCTACTATCTAATCTACTATCTACTATCTAATCTACTATCTAATCTACTATCTACTATCTAATCTACTATCTAATCTACTATCTACTATCTAATCTACTATCTAATCTACTATCTACTATCTAATCTACTATCTACTGTCTAATCTACTATCTAATCTACTATCTACTATCTAATCTACTATCTAATCTACTATCTACTATCTAATCTACTAACTACTATCTAATCTACTATCTACTATATAATCTACTATCTAATCTACTATCTACTATCTAATCTACTATCTACTATCTACTATCTAATCTACTATCTACTATCTAATCTATTTTCTAATCTACTATCTACTATCTAATCTACTATCTACTATCTAATCTACTATCTACTATCTAATCTACTATCTACTATCTAATCTACTATCTAATCTACTATCTACTATCTAATCTACTATCTAATCTACTATCTACTATCTAATCTACTATCTACTATCTAATATACTATCTAATCTACTATCTAATCTACTATCTACTATCTAATCTACTATCTAATCTACTATCTAATCTACTATCTACTATCTAATCTACTATCTACTATCTACTATCTAATCTACTATCTACTATCTACTATCTAATCTACTATCTACTATCTAATCTACTATCTACTATCTAATCTACTATCTACTATCTAATCTACTATCTAATCTACTATCTAATCTACTATCTAACCTACTATCTAATCTACTATCTAATCTACTATCTAATCTACTATATACTATCTAATCTACTATCTAATCTACTATCTACTATCTAATCTACTATCTACTATCTAATATCTAATCTACTATCTACTATCTACTATCTAATCTACTATTTACTATCTAATCTACTATCTAATCTACTATCTAATCTACTATCTAATCTACTATCTAATCTACTATCTACTATCTAATCTACTATCTACTATCTAATCTACTATCTACTATCTAATCTACTATCTACTATCTACTATCTAATCTACTATCTACTATCTAATCTACTATCTACTATCTACTATCTAATCTAATATCTACTATCTAATCTACTATCTAATCTACTATCTAATCTACTATCTACTATCTAATCTACTATCTACTATCTAATCTACTATATAATCTACTATCTACTATCTGCTTTGTCTAAAATGCCGATTATTGTGACCTTTCTTAACTTTTTTCAAAATTGATATCGGTAACTCAGAATTACTTATATACCACATTAATTTTATTTCACAAGCAGAAGTAAGTTCTGGTGTCATGTCCCTTGGGCGAAGGCCAGGTTTGGGACTAATAGCGCTGAGATGATATAAACACACTATTTTCCCAATGCCACTTTATCGCTAAGCTGATGTTCGGATGGCTAAGTAATGTCGACCGTTGATAAGTCACCGCAGATGCTTTCTCACATGTAGTCTGGATTCCTATTTATCCTACCATCCATCTAGAAAATCCTGCCTGGATACTTGCAGTTATGGGCTGCTTATGATGAGCAATGGTATTTACATTTATATTGAGTGGGCCAGGTGCTCTCCAGTCCTCATAACCTCTGCCTTCGACCAGGTAATTCACATATTATATGTTTCACAGATTGGTGCAACCGTTCTCGCTGACTAGTTTCAAATGCTCCAATCAGGGGACGGCGTGGCCTAGTGGATAAGTGGCACGGCTCACAATCCGAAGGTGCTGGGTTCGATCCCCATCACAGCACCGGCCGTTACCCCGGGGAAGCAAACCCTTAGAAAATGCAGGAGGAAGCAGACCCTGCAACGCACACCGCCTTGGGGATTAGAGAAATAAGGCGAACGCCAAAAAAAAAAAAAAAAAAAAAAAAAAAAAAATTCTTCAATCATCAGAAGGTTTTGTAGTTCGTATATTGTAATGGATTGGTCTTCTTGTGTTGCAGTTTGGCTAGCTCCTATTGTGATTTTGTCCATGTAAATGTTGATTAGTAAAGAGCACATGTGAAAGCACGCATTTCTAACGCACATCCATGTTTACATCAGAAGCATATGTAACGCCATCAATAGCTCTTGAAAGGATTGTATATATACGATACAGAACTCTCACATAATCGAGTAGCTGGACAAACTCTGTAGGCTTTTAATATCCTCAACAGTTTATTTTTACTTAGTCGATCAAAAGGTTTGTCCTGATCAATTCAAGCTTACAAACTTTTAGTTCTGTCAAAGAATCAACTTCATTGCACACGGATTAACCCATAAGTACTATTTTCTTCTCGATATTTTTGAGAATCTCAGCACAATGCACGCACTCTGTATCACCGTCGTGGATCCAATAATAGATTGGCTAGATTTTTAACATCATTTTCAATTTTATCCCGGACAGCAACTATTAAGCCTACTCTTTCTTATTTCCAACTGCCGAGGGATTTTTAACGTGCGCGACACTGCACACGGGCGTCCAATCTCTACTACCCAGAGATCCGGGGAAATACCAGAAATCCCACGTGAAATAATTCCGGTCTCCACCGAGATTTGAACCCGCGACCTCCAGCACCCTAGATCGACGTCTTACCTGGAGATCACTCAGTCCCCCTACAGATAATCTCTAAATGGCATTAAGCCAGAGAGCAGTGCCCAACAGGCTGTAGCAAAGACAACTAAACAACCAACAGCAATATATAAATCTGTGTACTATTGTACTGTTTCTTCGCTAATGCTCTCTAGGTGAGTTAACATTAGTGCCAACCCACCCCCCCCTCCCCCACCCTCATCACTATTCTCTTCTCAACAACACACACACACACGCGCGCGCTCTCACACACACTTTTATGGAATCCAAATTGAGCTTGAATGCGGTTTCACAATTTCTAGTATTCTTTGTTTCCCTGTCTTCTCATTCATCTTCACAGCATTCTTCTGCTACTTCTTCGTTCTCAAACTCCCGATACCAGGCCCTGACCGTTCTCAAACTCCCGATACCAATCCCTGACCGTTCTCAAACTCCCGATACCAAGCCCTAACCGTTCTCAAACTCCCGATACCAGGCCCTGTCCGTTCTCAACTTCCCGATACCAAGCCCTGACCGTTCTAAAACTCACGATACCAAGCCCTGACCGTTCTTAAACTCCCGATACCCGGTCCTGACCGTTCTCAAACTCCCGATACCAATCCCTGACCGTTCTCAAACTACCGATACCAAGCCCTGACCGTTCTCAAACTCCCGATACCAAGCCCTGACCGTTCTCAAACTCCCGATACCAGGCCCTGACCGTTCTCAAACTCCCGATACCAATCCCTGACTGTTCTCAAACTCCCGATACCAAGCCCTGACCGTTCTCAAACTCCCGATACCAAGCCCTGACCGTTCTCAAACTCCCGATACCAAGCCCTGACCGTTCTCAAACTCCCGATACCAGGCCCTGAGAATGTCTTTACAAGTAGCAGGATGTAGTCCGAAGAATGAAATGTGCTGTGTCGTAGTTTACAGCTTGACCGCGAAAATTGCACATTTCGGTCTGACACATTCGATTTCAGCTATGATTTGTGATTACTGGGGTGTCTTCCTTCTTTGATCCCTTCTCCTTAGCTAGTCTGCTCTGTTGCAGCCTGTTATCCAGGATCACCGCGTAGAGGTTCAAAAGGATCTTGGAAACTGGTTTGCTGGCCCTGTCGCTAGTAATCAGCTATGAGTCGCTCATGGCTGTAGCTCGTACACTGCTCAGCACCTTGATTCAATTTTCCCATTCCCGCTAAGTAGAGGAATGCCTCTGTATGTGTCACAGTTCCTTTTGTTGTGTTGTTTCTTCCAAATGAACACTATTGTAGTTTGTTCCCAGTCGGCTGGAGCTCGGCTTTCTTTCAATTCTGTGGGTAGAAGTCCCACCACGATCAAAACGAACACGATTTGTCGAAGGCTCAGAATAGCTCGCAAGAACTGGACAACATTGTACGGACAGGACAGCTTGAAGAGGACTGGTGGATGACCTATATAACTCACCATTTATCTCCTCCATTCTTCCTTCAATCAATCGATCGATCGATCAATCAATTAATGCCAGCCGCTCCTTTCGGAGCATAGACCACTGACAACCCTCCTCGAGCAAGTTCGATCTTTAGCTGCCCCTAGTTGAAGTCCAGGGACGAAAGTTTATTTTCAATCGCTTCCCCGTGTGTCTTCTTGGTCTACATCTCTTCCTCTTCTCCTGTGAATTCAATGTCCAATCCCATTTACTTAGTTTGATCTGTCGCTCCACTACATGTTGTTAGTTCCTATCCATAATGTCTTTATTCCTCACGTCTTGTCGACCTACGCCCATTATCGTCCGTAGACATTTAGGTTAGAATAAACTGTATTTTCATAAGTACTTTCCTCGGTCGATATAAGCAAATGTCACAAACATTTGAAGATAAGCAAGCAAATGTCACAAAATTGGAAGATAAGCAAGCAATGTCACAAACATTTGAAGATAAGCAAGCAATGTCACAAACATTTAAAGGTAAGCAAGCAATGTCACAAACATTTAAAGGTAAGCAAGCAATGTCACAAACATTTAAAGGTAAGCAAGCAATTTCACAAACATTTGAAGGTAAGCAAGCAATGTCACAAACATTTAAAGGTAAGCAAGGCATTTCACAAACATTTGAAGATAAGCTAGCAAATGTCACAAGCATTTGAAGATAAGCAAGCAGTGTCACAAACATTTGAAGATAAGCAAGCAATGTCACAAACATTTAAGATAAGCAAGCAATGTCACAAACATTTGAAGATAAACAAGCAATGTCAGAAACATTTGAAGATAAGCAAGCAATGTCCACACGAAAGAAAACTAACCTGAAACTCAACAATGCCGGCAAAGTTAGATGTGTAAGTCCAAAAGGTGCAAATAGAACAGTCAATCTGTAAACTACGACACAACGAATTCTGTTGTCAGGACAACATCAGCTGCTTCCAAAACTCTTTTCATCTCTTGGTAGTAACGGGTGTGAGAGAACGAAGGAATAAGTAGATGAATACACAACGAATGGGAGAACTCTTCATCACGACAAACTTCACTCAGAGAACTGGTCTTAACGTGTAGACATAAGTAAATAATGGCGAACGAGATAATGAAGAAGAAGAAGAAGAAAAAGAAGAAGGAGAAAAAGAAGGAACAGAAGATTTATAGCTACAAAAAGGATCCAGGTCTGAAATAGTGTGCAGCGCAGAGCAGTACTTAGCCTGAAAACCCGACCTAACTGCCAGCAATTTATTTATTTATAGGTGTAGATTGCTGGCTTATTTATACGTGGAGCTGCAGGTTCTGTGCGTCAGACGGTCGCTAACCTGTAACTGTCTGGGCGAGGCAGGTTGAACGAGAACAATATGACTCTAGCTTTATCAACGTCTCATGATGATGTGTGTAAATCGAGCGTAAGCTTGTTTTGCAATCCCAACATACCTTGTTCGAAATCATTTCGTTTCCATTTTGATTGGGCATGTCGGGGATTTCTCTCGGTATGAACACTTCTTCGTGTACAGAAATGATTGGCAAAACTACTGTACTGTAAAACTGCAAAAGGAAACGCGTTACCAATAGATTACATTTTTTAAAAATTGCTCTATGCAATAGGGCCTTTTGAAGACCTCTTGTCAACTGTCAAATGACGGAAACTCGCTTGGCAAGGTCACATTTCGAGATAAAATGGTCTTGCAAATACGATCCTCCACGGAAAGGTGTAAAGCAGGCGACGAAGAGGCCGTCCCAACAAGAGGTGGGAGGACAACATAAAAGAATGGACCAATCTCCGACCAGAAGAGACACAGGCAGCGGCCGCTGATAGATAGGGGTGACGTGGGGTTGTGATGATGTCTTCATGTGTGCCCCATCGATCTCACCGGTTACGGGGTGACCTGAAATTGAAAAACGGTAGTTGTCTACTGCAAGCGATGATGGCGAAATCATCAGAAGGTTTTGTCTTGATGTAACTTGCGCTGTCTGTGAATTATAGCGAATGGGTGGATGCGATGGCCATCCACCTCACCCTCTGGTCCCGAGCTACATTGGGCCAGTGGCAAGACATAAATCAAGACGACTGGATATAATTCAGGAGTAAGACACTCTGGTCCTAACTCTTTGAGACCAGGGCTGGCTTGAAACCTACAGGTCTCGAACCCACGCTATTTCCTTTCAATCCACTGGTCAAAACGTTTAGGTCAAAACCAAAAACGACTGCGGTCTGAGATGAAAGAACCCACTGACATCGGATGTGTCGGACCGAAAGTTGCAAATATCGCAGTCAAGCTGTAAGCTACGACGCTTTCCGTTCTCCGGACTACATTCTGCTACTTACAAAAGCCATTTGAGAGCTTTGTAGTGGAAGATTAAGAGCGAACAAAGATGAAGATTAAGAAGTAGAGTGCCTTCGTCAGTATAATCCAGAAAAGCAAACCTCAAGACAAACCTGCAGACAAACCATAGGTTTTCTGTTCAAGCCACCGGTGACGACGATTGTTTTCTTTTTCTTTGCCGTTTTTCTTCAATTTGACTATTGTGTCGAAGTTTACAGCTAGTCTGCGATATCTGTGCCTTTCGGCCAGACTTATCCGATTTCAGCACTTCAATTTTCGTGGCCCAGTTCGTCTTACCACTTCGATCCATATTCTCTTAACCAGACTACATGAGTGCAGCCTGTTTCCCGGGCCTTCAGTTGTATGTAGAATACAGTTTTGATCAGTTCTAGTTGACTGACCCTGATGTAAACAGCTAGCTACGAGTCACTGACCCTAAAGTAAA
Source organism: Ariolimax columbianus (assembly GCA_036924085.1). Taxonomy (NCBI): domain Eukaryota; kingdom Metazoa; phylum Mollusca; class Gastropoda; order Stylommatophora; family Arionidae; genus Ariolimax; species Ariolimax columbianus. The sequence goes on along the minus strand of JAVGWX010000011.1, from coordinate 6,485,837 downwards.
CAACCAGCAATGAGTGTCTGACTCTGATGCAAACAGCTAGCTACGAGTCGCTGACTCTGACGCAGACAGCTAGCTGCAAGTCACTGACCCCTACGCAGATATCTAGCTGCGACTCGCTGACCCTGAAGTAAACAACGAGCTACGAGTCGCTGACCCTGACGTAAATAACGAGCTACGAGTCGCTGACCCTGAAGTAAACTACGAGCTATGAGTCATTGACCCTGACGTACACAGCTAGCTACGAGACGCTGAAAGGTACAAGGACATACTAGGGTTAGGTCAAGAAATCTTGCCATAACCTGACGCTGAAAGGTACAAGGACATACTAGGACCCGGTAAAGAAATCTTGCCATAACCTGACGCTGAAAGGTACAAGGACATACTGGGGTCAGGTCAAGAAATCTTGCCATAACCTGCCGCTGAAAGGCACAAGGACATACTAGGGTCAGGTCAAGAAATCTTGCCATAACCTGACGCTGAAAGGTACAAGGACATACTAGGGTCAGCTCAAGAAATCTTGCCATAACCTGACGCTGAAAGGTACAAGGACATACTAGGGTCAGGTCAAGAAATCTTGCCATAACCTGACGCTGAAAGGCACAAGCCCATACTAGGCCCGACTAAGAAACATCTCCATAACCTGACGCTGAAAGGTACAAGCAGGACAAAAAGCGGAAAGAAGAAAGAAAGAACCATGTTGAGGTTATATATTTTGGTCCTCCTCGTATCACCTGAGAATAGTCAATCCATGACTTCCAATATTGTGATGGTATTAACCTACGTATGTGCTTATCTGCAGTGGTAGGGGCTGCAGCCACCCATTATACATGAAGATGCTGCTAGTGCCATTCACAAACGTCTTTAGTCTCGTTTAACGACATTTTCGCCATGTTTGGTATTGTACATATGACATCTTTGTTTCTTCACCTTTCTCTCACTCTCTCTTTCTTGCTTCATTAATATGTCTTTGTCATGTTCTTTCTCTCTGCTCTATTCATTTCTATCTTACTTCTTGTATTTATATTTCCTATCCGTAATTCTCGTGTGATCAGAGCGTTTTCTTCTAATGAAAGTTTGAAAGTGGATAAAAGTCCTGGTTATGATGGTATTCATTCAAAATTTATATTTGATCTCAGATAACAAAACCATTGTACCGCCTATTCAATAAACTGAAGATAGGTGGCACTGACGAATGCACCTGTGGTACAGGGAAAATGACCGCTGAACATCTGCAGCAAAATTGCCCGACATACGAGGACCAGAGAAAGCACATGTGGCCATCACCAGTGGCAACACTAGACAAGTTCTATGGCAGTGTCGACAGCCTCAGGATGACAGCTGCTTTCTTCGAACAAATTCAAGTTGACGTCTGACAGCGTACGAAGAAGAAGAAGAAGAATAAGATCACAAAACCATTGTATAAATTGTTTTATTAATATATTGAGAAGGCGATTATTCCAAGAAATTGGAAAGATGCAGGTGTGATCCCTTTGTTCAAAAAGGGCAAGAAATCAGATCCAGGCAATCAGTGAGTGTGACAAGCATAATCTGCAAAATTGTACAGTCAATTATCATAGACAACATAACTGCATTTAGACAAGTTTAATCTCATCAAGAAGAGTCAGCATAGTTTTACTAAGGGGAGATTGTGCTTACAAAATGTACTAGAATTCATGGAAGCGGTTACACGAATGTTGGATGTTTGGTAGAAAATTAGTTAACAGGCAGAAAACAGAGAGTAAGCATAAATAATGAGTACTCTGACTGGTGTGATGTTATAGGTGGAGTGCCTCAGGGATCGGTATTGGAATCAATTTTGTTCTTGATATATATCAATGATTTGGATAATGATATCGCATCTATGATTGCAAAATTTGCCGATGACACAAAATTATGTAGCAGGTGTCTGTTCTCCGACAGAGATGGACAGAGATGGACCTGCTGAGATCAGATTTAGCTACTATTCATAAATGGTATGTGAGCTGGCAGATAGAGTTTAATGTAGAAAATGTACAGTCATTCACATGGGAAAATCAAATGTGAAACATAATTATATGATGGGAGTGAACAATATTAGATAGATAGAAATGGGAAGGGACCAAGGTGTTATAATAGATCATACGTGTCAGGTGCGAGAGCAAGTCCAGGTGGCTGTGAAAAAGGCTAATGTAATGCTGAGTATGATTAAAAGATACATTACACATCGAAGCGAGGATGTGATAGTCAAACTATATAAATCATTGGTGAGACCTAAATTGGAGTACTGTATTCAGGTGTGGAGTCCTTATCATAGAGTGGATATAGACATGATAGAAAGGATACAAAGAAAAGCTACAAAAATGATCGTGAGATTCCAGAATTCTAGTTATGAGGAAAAACTCAGAAAAACAGGTCTGCAGTGTCTAGAAAAGAGAAGAATTTGAGGGGACATTGCAGGTCTAGTGTCTAGAAAAGAGAAGAATTTGAGGGGACATTGCAGGTCTAGTGTCTAGAAAAGAGAAGAATTTGAGGGGACATTGCAGGTCTAGTGTCTAGAAAAGAGAAGAATTTGAGGGGACATTGCAGGTTTAGTGTCTAGAAAAGAGAAGAATTTGAGGGGCCATTGCATGTTTCTAAATGAATCAATGGAAAGGATCAATTAGATTTTAACACGTTTATCAAAGTAGAACCGACTACAAGAACTAGAGGGTATAGCTACAACCGACTACAAGAACTAGAGGGTATAGCTACAACCGACTACAAGAACTAGAGGGTATAGCTACAACCGACTACAAGAACTTGAGGGTATAGCAACAACCGACTACAAGAACTTGAGGGTATAGCAACAACCGACTACAAGAACTAGAGGGTATAGCAAAAACCGATTACAAGAACTAGAGGGTATTGCTACAACCGACTACAAGAACTTGAGGGTATTGCTACAACCGACTACAAGAACTAGAGGGTATAGCTACAACCGACTACAAGAACTTGAGGGTATTGCTACAACCGACTACAAGAACTTGAGGGTATTGCTACAACTTATTTAAAGGCAGGTCCAGATTAGATATTAGAAAACAATTTTTTTAGTGGGAGAGTGGTGAATTCTTGGAATGCATTGCCACACGGTGTGATGGAGGCAGGGTCAGTTAATGCATTCAATAATAGATTGAACGATCAGTCATTTTTAAAGTGGAATAAACTGGTTGTATACAGACTCTGTATAGTCTTCTAAACCAGTAAAATAAAGTTCAGTTAACGGTCAAAGTATTGGGATCAAATTTGGTCTCGACACCTTCCGACTTACCCTTTAAAAGATGGGTACCACACTCACAGTTAGAGAAGATGGACAGTAAGGAAGGGAAATGGTCGTCCCACTTAAGTAAAGAGTTCATCAACACTTCATCCCTGACAACACTGTATGTTATAGAACCGCAATTTTTATTTCAAATTCTGCTCGCTTTCTAGATTAGAGATTTCGATCCTTGCTCGCTTTCTAGATTAGAGATTTCGATCCTTGCTCGCTTTCTTTCTTTTCCTCTTTCTATTGTGTTCTTGTAATTGTCCTTTCTGTCGTCAATCTGTTTCTTGTTGTACCTCATACCATCACCTCATACCATCACCTCATACCATCACCTCATACAAGCACCTCATACCATCACCTCATACAAGCACCTCATACCATCACCTCATACAAGCACCTCATACCATCACCTCCAACCATCACATCATACCATCACCTCATACCATCACCTCATACCATCACCTCATACCATCACCTCATACCATCACCTCATACCATCACCTCATACCATCACCTCATACCATCACCTCATACCATCACCTCATACCATCACCTCATACCATCACCTCATACAAGCACCTCATACCATCACCTCATACAAGCACCTCATACCATCACCTCATACAAGCACCTCATACCATCACCTCCAACCATCACATCATACCATCACCTCATACCATCACCTCATACCATCACCTCATACCCTCACCTCATACCATCACCTCATACCATCACCTCATACCATCACCTCATACCCTCACCTCATACCATCACCTCATACCATCACCTCATACCATCACCTCATACCATCACCTCATACCATCACCTCAAACCATCACCTCAAACCATCACCTCATACCATCACCTCATACCATCACCTCAAACCAACAACTGCCATCACTCTGTCACATTTTGCTGTTGTCTCTCTCTCTCTCTCTCTCTCTCTCCCTCTCTTCAATTATTCCTCATTCTTGTTCTGCCTCTTTTCTTTTCATTCAATCTGTTATCTTTGTTAAATGTATTATATTCCTTTCTCTCGATCTTCATCGTCTCTTCCTTTCTCTTGTTTTAGAATCATATTCCTCATTCAACCTCATTATCATATTAACTTTATTTTCCTTCTTATTCCTCGGCTTTCCTTTCAATATGTCTTCCTTTCTGCCTGTCTCTATCTTTAGTTCTCATTCCCTCTTTCTCTCTTCTCTCATCTCGTCTCCTCTCATCTCGTATCCTCTCCTGTCCTCCAACCCTCTTCCGTGCCTCCCATCTTTATCGTCCTCTATCTTCTCTTTCATTCCCCATGTCTTTCATTCATTCTCTGTACATAGATCTCCACCCTGTATCTCCAGATGTATTCCTCCCCTTGACTTTCCATCTCTATCTCTCCTCTTCGTATATCTGTATCTGTTATACCCCCCCCCCCCCCCCCTCTCACAATATTTCAATCACTCTTATCTTTGGCGTGTCCTTCTATTTTCATTAAAAACAAATACTTTCAACCGGCTACCTTCTTCATGTGTGTTACCTTCTATATCTCCATTCAAATACTTTCAACCGGCTACCTTCTTCATGTGTGTTACTTTCTATATCTCCATTCAAATACTTTCAACCGGCTACCTTCTTCATGTGTGTTACCTTCTATATCTCCATTCAAATACTTTCAACCGGCTACTTTCTTCATGTGTGTTACCTTCTATATCTCCATTCAAATACTTTCAACCGGCTACCTTCTTCATGTGTGTTACCTTCTATATCTCCATTCAAATACTTTCAACCGGCTACTTTCTTCATGTGTGTTACCTTCTATATCTCCATTCAAATACTTTCAACCGGCTACCTTCTTCATGTGTGTTACCTTCTATATCTCAATTCAAATACTTTCAACCGGCTACCTTCTTCATGTGTGTTACCTTCTATATCTCTATTCAAATACTTTCAACCGGCTACCTTCTTCATGTGTGTTACCTTCTATATCTCTATTCAAATACTTTCAACCGGCTACCTTCTTCATGTGTGTTACCTTCTATATCTCTATTCAAATACTTTCAACCGGCTACCTTCTTCATGTGTGTTACCTTCTATATCTCCATTCAATCTTTTCATTCCTTTTATATCTTCTTTGTACACGTACCTCGCATTATTCACAAGAGCCTTTCCTCTTTATCTTTCTCAGTAAATTAATTAGCTCTCTTTCTTTTCAATCATTTCCCATTTACTTTATTTATTTGTCATGTTTACCTTCATTTCAGTAATGTCTTTTTATATTTGTTAAATCGCTGCTTTCATTCTTTAATTTCGTAATTTGTCCATTTTTCTCCCTCTCTTCTGTCTATCAGCCAACAGTATCTTTCATGAATACTAGGGAGACGCGGCAGAATCGCCATTTCCTGGTCCTAATCAGGCGGGCACTAAACCACGATCCACTGGATAGAACTTGGATGTTAATCTAATTTATTTGCACCTAACATTGGTTTGATGGCTTTTAATCTGGGCCCCCCACCCTAACCCACCGTCAGCCATGTTCCACCATTATAGCTCAATGATTTCACAGGCAGAAAATAACTTAGAGGGAACGTTTCTAGTCTCATTAGTTGGCGTTCGTCGTTCTGACGTGTTTTATAAAATCATTTATAGAAATAAAGAAAGACAAATATTTATTTAGTTTTAGATCTGATAGATTGTTATTCATTGTATTTGTTGTAATCATCCAGCATAAATGTTGTTATCTTGTGTAAATCTTGTTTTTACCTTGTTAATCGCATTTCTCGTTCGTTGGTCCTGGTGCGTTCTAACACAACCCCTCAAAGAGACAAATGGTTGTTTGGGGATGAAGAAGGGAGAGGAGGGAAAGAAAGAACGGGGGGTTGCAGTAATAACATTTACAATCAGCTATGTTCTTAAAAATCGACTTCACCGCACTCCGGGCATACCCATAGGTCCTCAGTCTATCAGTAAATGGTGAAGAGTGTGGATACTGTTGACTTCTGTGGCTTGTTCATTTCTACGGAGGATCCACACCGAAGAAGTTCATATGAATGAATGTTCATCAAAGTTTCCGGATATTAACAATTGACCTTATTAACCAATCACCTAATTAACCTATGACGGTATTAGTGCTTTACCTTATTAACCCTTGACCTAATAACCCTTGACCTTAAAATTCTTGACCTTATTAATTATTGACCTATTAACCCCAGTTGAGGCGAAAATGTTTTTTCAAGCCGCAACGGAGCCATGGTCGACCCAGTCTTAAATGGGTACCGGTTACACAATAATATGGGCCTAACAACATATAGGAACCATTTTAACTCTTGATCTTTATAACCAATCTGTCTCCTGGCAATCCAATATTTCTATGTCTATCTTTTCAACTATATATATATATTTGTTTGCCGTTGTTGTTCTCTCTCCCCCTCTCTCTCTCTCTCTCTCTCTCTCTCTCTCTCTCTCTCTCTTTCTTTTGATCTTCAACTTTTTTTATACCATAGTCTTTAGTTTTCTATCTCTTTCTTTCCGATTTAAACTCTGCAACTGTCTTTATACGTTCTCTCACTCTCTCACTCTCTCTCACTCTCTCTCTCTCACTCTCTCACTCTCTCTCTCTCACTCTCTCACTCTCTCTCTCTCACTCTCTCTCTCTCTCACTCTCTCTCTCTCACTCTCTCTCACTCTCACTCTCTCTCTCTCACTCTCTCTCTCTCACTCTCTCTCACTCTCTCTCTCTCACTCTCTCTCTCTCACTCTCTCTCACTCTCTCTCACTCTCACTCACTCTCTCTCACTCTCTCACTCTCACTCTCTCACTCTCTCTCTCTCACTCTCTCACTCTCTCACTCTCTCTCTCTCACTCTCTCACTCTCACTCTCTCTCACTCTCTCTCTCTCAGTAGCATAATGTATCTCGAACATTTCCCAACTCTTAACACATAATGTCAGACACAGCCAGCTTTTAATTTCTCAGAAATCAGACAGGAGATTCATTCTCTGAACGTTTAGGAAAACGTTTCTAAAACAGACAGCCCAGGTTTTAAAAAAATGTATATGTACACTAAAAGAAACTGGTAGATTAGTTTCCATACTGTCAATCCGTTGTGGAAGATCATGCGTGTCTTTTCTTTTTTTTTTCGTGCCTGTCAGGCAGTCTATCTTTAAAATAAATACATAAATAATTCAGCTTTTACACTTGACCGTGTGTCGTTTCCGACTTATCAATCCCCCGCCCCATCCCCCGCCCCCTCTCCACCCCACCCCCTCTCCACCAACAGTGTAGGCTTCACATAACCTCTTTTATCCAGTTATATGCCTCTCTAGGTTATGTTTCCTGTAAGTCTTTTGTGACGGACACGGGCAAAATATGTTATCAATTAATGTGAATTACTTTCACAACTAGTTGCACGAATTGTCTGCATCGCGTAGTACTCATGTCACTTAGTGACGTGCTGTCTCAATTCGCCCTTTGAGACGTCACTTGTAGTCAGCTCACTCACTGCATTGGACCTTCAATCATTAGTGAACTCATTTTTCTTGAAAACTCAAAATATGGAAAGCGCTTTTTCATTTTGACCCGTTGACAATGGAGCGTAATTTCGTTTTCAATATAAGTGTTCATTGTATCTTCAAGCCAACATTATAGTTATTATTTTAATCAAATTTAATACCACCAAATTCGTCTTTGTCAAATGGCCGCGCCCGACTGCCTGCACTTTCGACTAGCTCCAAAGCTTGTATCGTTTTCTACTGTTTGCTAGCTCTTGGTCTGATTATAATTGACAACTCCTTCACCAGGTGGTATCAAGGACTTTATTCTGTGGTATTTATGTGCTTTCGGTCGGTTATTCTGTTTGTTACGCTGCATCTTGCTGTAGTTGTACCCGACTTAAGCCGTGGAAAACCAGTCCATGATGGCGTTCAACGGTCCGGTTAACTCAACCCCATAATTCAGCTCAGGTTAACATTACTCAAGGATCTTCCTCCTGCCCCCCCCCCTTTTTCCACCGGAAATTATGCGATACCTCTCCCAACCCCGTATTGTCAGCACATCAAGAGTCAAGCTAGCCTGAAGATGGACACAATCCAGATGCCTCAGGAGCGGAACGCGATAAAACAGGAAATCAAACGCGAACAAAGAAAGCTTGACACAAACATTGGTCAAACACACCCTCCTCGCTGCTCTCATCCCAAGACAGCGGAGTTCTGGACTCCACATTAGGAATCACTACGACACACTACGCGTAAAAAATGCCTCAGCAGTTGGACATGGTAGTGGTGGTTCGACGCAACGGGCCTTAGATGTATATACGAGCCTTATTATTGCTATTAATAAAGTCGTCTTGACAACAATTCTTTGATTTGCTGCGATTGGCTTTGAAGACAAATAAAACTTCATTTTTGTGTTGATTAGGTTGTTGTTTTCGAAGCTTTTCGTGCCGAGTTCTTCATGTTTTTTTGGTTTATGGTAGCAGGTTACAGCGGTTCCCTAAGTCCCGAGGTTGCTTGAGAGGATTGACAGAGATCGTCCTGGCTTTGCTGAAGTGCGAGGCTTCTAAGTAAACTTAACACCTTGGGGATAAGTGTCGATCTCTATATTCTTAGTCAGATTTCTGCGACACATCCTGTTTCCAGGAGCCCTTCCAGATCGAGAGGTGTCACCTTCATGCTGCTCTTGACCTTGATCTTGCTCGTCGCTCCCTCAAACATCTGTAGAAGATCTAAAGAGAATCCCGCGTACTGCCTGTATACTAAAGTGGTACTGCTTCACTCACATCCAGACGACTTTGGGGGTGGGGGGGGGGGGGTGGTGGGGGAGTGCTTTCATCAAAATATGGCGTCGATGTATTCTTCATAACATTTAAGTGTAACCTTAAGGAGGTCAAGAGGTTTGCAAGACTTAGAAAGAAACAACTGTCAAACTAGCAACATCATGATACATAGTAGCAGCTCCACACAAATGACTCAGTGATACAAGAACAAGTGGGAAGATGAACTTCCACACTAGCAACATCATGATGCGTAGTACCAGCTCCACATAGATGACTCAGTGGCAATCTTTACATTACGCGCAGGCCACAGCAAACTAAACACTTCAACTACCGATGAAAGTGTTTCCCTCTTGTCCTTTTTTACCAAATGTCAGAATGTCAATCCACTTTTTTACCAAATGTCAGAATGTCAATCCACTTTTTTACCAAATGTCAGAATGTCAATCCACTTTTTTACCAAATGTCAAAATGTCATTCCACTTTTTTACCATATGTCAGCATGTCATCCGAACCTTTTAATCGTACTTCAGAATGTTATTCCAGACTTTTCATTTAAAGGGCAAAATATCATTTCCTATTTGTCACCACATGTCAGAATGCCATTCCGCTCATTACAATATGTCAGAATGTCATTTTCCCCTTTTAAAGATTGAGTAATTCAAAATGAGCACTCGGAATAATGTCTAAACATTAGATAACTTTATTATCTGTTTTACAATTAATAAACTTACGCATTATCATTTTTTACCAATTTAATAGCAAAACAAAATTGTTATGGATTTAAAACTTGAATTAAATTTGTAAAAAAAATATATTCATTTCTAATTAATTAATAGTTTATGCTGAGGCATAATTCCTCCGCTCCACCTCCTCGCCCCACTTAGGAAAGATTTAAATTCCTCTAAGGGATGGCGACGGACAGGGGAGTAGCAGGATTCCTTATTGGTTGAGGACCTCCGTTATGTACTCAAAGCTGGCTCGGCCTAAAAAATGCCGCCAATAACATGAGAGTTTGAGAGTTACCGTAGCAACCATCTAGTACTACAGGTTCAGAACGAAGTAGCTTGACATAACTTTACAAGTGGTACCTGAAAATAAGACCATAGGCGTTACCTGGTACACCTGGCAGGAAAGACGTTTCTGTTTATTATGATACTCACCTGGGGGACAAGACACCTGTACTTCAGCTTACACTAAATACACTAAATGAATCTTCATCCAGCTGGATAATACTTTCAAGTTCAACGGTAAAAAAACTGTTAATTGCCTCTGAAAAGTACGATTTGTTACCTTTTTTACAGCGAGTCTGCGATATCTAAGCCTTTGATCCTAACGTACTGTTTTAGTAACTCACATTTTTGGTAACTGGGCTATCTTCCCTCTTGAGATTCCTATTCTGTCAGTACGAGTGTGCGGATGCAGCCTGTTTACAGGGCCGCCGCTTTGAAGTGGAATAGGGTCTTTGTTAGACCAGGTTCACCGACCCTGACCCAATTAGTTAGCTATGAGTCTGCTGTCATCCCGTTCTTCGCGTTATTGTCTCTGAGGGTAAATTGTTGCGTACGATGTGTCATTTTTTTGGATCCAATAATGGTTTTAGTTAAACATCATAGTGAGAATTTTAAATACAAATATGCTGTTTCAAATAAGGAGTGAATTTATGAAATGAATAATGTGTAACGAATTTAACTTTCAACGCCATTAAATTAATGAGTGCACAACATATCTTTGTTAAAAAATTACTTTACAAAGTGAATAGAATGTTGATATATACGTTAAAATGCATCATATTGTTCCATTGTTTCTAATGTTTGGGCGGTATCCTTTTGTTTCTATAGCTTACAGAGTGCACTTTTCTTTCTTCTACAAGATAAGTGTCCCTTTGTTTCTATTTCTCACAGAGTATCACTTTGTTCCTAACGTTCATAGAATGAACCTTTGTTTTTAATTCATCTGCAATGTCCATTTGTTTTATTTGCCCACAAATTGTCCCTTTGTCTTTAAAACTTGTCAAGTGTCACTTTTTGCTAAACTGGTGCAGTTTCCCTTTGTGTCAAAAGCTCGTGCAGTTCTTATATGTTGCTAATGTTTGCAATATGTTCTTTTGTTTCTAACGCCTGCTGAGTGCCCCTTTGTTCTGAAGCGTGTATATTGGTTTTTTGTTTCTAAATCTGGTGCAATGTCTCTTTGTGTCTAAATATTGCACAGAGGCAAAATGTCTGTAGAGCTCTGTTGATTGTCCCTTTGTTTCTAAACTTGGGGAACATTCGCTGTTTCTAATGTTAATTGATGTCCCTTTCATTCTAACTGTCTTGAGTGTCCTTTGTTTCTAATCTCTTCAAAGCACCTCTTTGTTTCTAACACACCCGAAGAGTTCCTTTGTTTCAAACGAGTAGGATCAAGTTTTGATATCAAAGCAAATCGCGAACACATGTTATCTATCAGAACAGACTGAACTACCCTTTGTCTTTCATATCTTTGTGTCTAAATTGGAAATGTCGATTGTTCCTTTATTTTCTGCTTTTCATCCTTAGGCCCTGCCTTCATAATTGGAATCTTCAGACCCTGTTCTAAGTGGGAGGCGCGACAACGGCTCCAGGCAAAGTAAGCCTCGCAGCTAATTTTCAAATATTAGCCTCTTTAGCACTGTAAGGCACAAAAACAGATTATGTTAGCCTATATGATCTCACTCATAATCCGTCATTATCGCATAGCGGCCTTTATCGATTTGTATCTTTATAAACCTGCAATAATATTCATATATGTTCATGTATCTACGAGGTGTGTTCAAATGAAACCGGACCTAACTGCTACAAGTTGACTAAAGAGAGGTCCAGAGTAGATATTAGGAAATATTTTTTTTAGTCAGAAAGTGGTGAATGATTGGAATGAATTGCCAGGAGAGGTAGTGGAGGCAGGGACAGTTAATGCATTTAAGAATAAATTGGATGCGCATAGCTTTTAGATCAAGGTGATGTAAATGAAACTGGTTGAATACAGACTCTGCAGGGTCTTCTGAACCAGTATAAAGACGTTAAGTTAAGTTAAGTTAACATACGTACGATGCGCATGCTGATGTCACTTCCGGTGTGAAAAGCACATACCAACCGTCAAGTTTTCAAAATGTTAATATCCTACAACTCATAGTTTCCTTAGCAGACCGTTGAAAACATGGCGGGATGTGATATGAAATCCGTCCAGAGTTGATCAGCGAGCGGTGATTCGGTTTCTAACAGCTGAAGGATGTCCACCAGTTGACATTCATCGCAGAACACAGGCAGTGTATGGTGACAAAAGTGTGTCGAAGACAACAGTGAAGAACTGTACAACGATATTTAAAGAAGGACGCGAGAACGACGAAAGATCTTCCAAGAACAGGTCAGGCGCATTTTGTTGCGCCAGAAGATGCAATCGCACATATTGATGCGGCAATTCGAGTGGACCGTCGCCGGAGCCAACGTTCGCCACACTTGTGTCAACAAACACTGCCTGCATTCTGAGATGAAAGTAATATTGTGTACATCCTGCAGCTGTTAGAAACCGATTCACCGCTCGCTGATCATCTATGGACGATTCAGTATTTAATCCGCCATGTTTTCAACGGTCTGCTGAGGAAACTATGAGTCGGAGGATAATGAGATTTTGCAAACTTGACGGTTGGTATGTGCTGTTTACAACAAAAGTCACGTCATCATGCGCATTGTACGTATGTTCACTTGGCGCAGTTAGGTCCGGTTTCATTTGAACACGCCTCGAACATATCTTTGCATATCTTCATTTATTTTCATGTATCTCCATATACAAATCTGTCCTATAACTTTATTTCCTTTGCTGGAGAACTCGACGTTTTTCAGGTAGAGGACTACAGGCCGCTTCACTCTGTTGTCGCCACGCCGTGTGCTGGTTATGTTTGGTAATATCCCCCTCAGCAGAAAAACAACATATGCCTTACCAGGAATTCGATCCCCTGCCCTTCTTGTCTGCGGGCTTGCATATAAAGCATTTGGTCCTTCCCTCTTCCGTATCTTCATATATATCTTCATACACTTATCTTGTATCTTCATATACCTTCATGTTACATCTTTTTAAATCTCCATACACCTTCATGTATAAATTCATATGTGTTCAAATATCTTAATGCATCCTCATATATATATATATCTATATATATCTTCATGCACATATTCACAAAGCTCCATGAATCATGATGCATCTTCATTTACCTTCATGTTGTTGTTGTTTATTGCCCATAATGAGTGAGTTTACTCTTGTGTGCGCCTTGAAAAGGGCGTTAAGTGACGGGTTGTAGTAGCTTTCCTTACATCCCGAGCATGCTGATGAACGTGAACTGTGGTTCTCTAGGCAGTTGTGCTATGCTTGGCTTCATCTCTGAGACGCTCACTACTACAGGAGTGACATCGATCTACATCTAGTCATCCTGACTGTCTTGAATTAGCATGTTCCCATGGATATCTTCATATACCTTCATAGCTTCATATACCTTCATATCTTCATATACCTTCATAGCTTCATATACCTTCATATCTTCATATACCTTCATAGCTTCATATACCTTCATATCTTCATATACCTTCATATCTTCATTTACTTTCATATCTTCATATACCTTCTTATTTTCATATACTTCCATATCTTCATATACCTTCCAATGTTCATTTACTTTCATATTTTCATATACCTTCATATCTTTGTATACCTTCATATCTTCATATACCTTAATATCCTCGTATAACTCCATACCTTCATATCCTCGTATACCTTCGTATCTTCATATACCTTCAAATCCTCATGTACCTTTATACCTTCATATCTTCATATACCTTCATATCTTCATATACTTTCATATCTTCATATACCTTCTTATCTTCATTATCATTCATTTTCTTTCCCAGCAATAGGAGCATGGGGGACTACTACTACATTTGGCTTCCCTTACAGGAAGCCTGCGCCAAAGCTTGAATGTTCTGATTTTGGGGTAACTCCTTTTACATGATGAGATTGCCAGCCCAATGCACAAGCTCACAGTTTCTTTAGTGATATGAATATTAGACCAGTGTCTTAGCCGAGTGATAGGGCGTGTACTTAATACGGCAGTGGCAGTAAGTTCAACACTCGCAATTATCAAGCTCCAGTTGACTAAGCTGTAAATGGGTACCTGTGTTATTTTTAAGAACGGCAAGACAGTGAAGAAGGGAGCTGCCCACGCTGTCTCATGAAAACTGGAGCATAGTGAAGCCGCTAGCATCCTTGACGGCAGTGTCAATGACTACATATATCTGCCTGTAATTCAATATATGTCTCCCTCTCGCACCCACCCTTAGCCTCGAAATCCCCCGTCTTCCACATCTACTCCCTAAGTCCCAGTCACCCCCCAAAAAAAACCACATCTGCTCCCTAGATACCAGTCTCCTCCCCCCCCTCCTCCTCCCCCTCCTCCACTCCTACTCTCTTCACTCTTACTTATTCCACTCATCCCACTTTATCTCCGTATTCCCACACTATTATTCTGAGTAAAACGCAGTTAGGTCCCCAATCCCGTCACCAATACAACCTTCATCCCCCGCCCCTCTTTCCACCCACTCTCACCTTCTCAACCTACTCCCCCCCCTTTATACCCACTCCCACCTTCTCTACTACTCCCTTCCCCTTTCCACCCACTCTCACCTTCTCTACCTACTCCCCCCCCCTTTTCACCCACTCCCACCTTCTCTACCTACTCCCCCCCCCCTTTCCACCCACTCTCACCTTCTCTACCTACCCCCCCCCCCCTTTCACCCACTCTCCCCCTCTCTACCTACTCCCCCCCCTTTTCACCCACTCTCACCTTCTCTACCTACTCCCCCCCTTTCCACCAACTCTCACCTTCTCTACCTACTCCCCCGCCCCTTTCCACCCACTCCCACCTTCTCTACCTACTCCCCCGCTCCTTCCACTCACTCCCACCCTCTCTACAATAGACACGACGACCTATCTATCCAACCTCCCAGGGGGGACAACATTAACACCCCGACACCTTGTTCTCCTCCCCTGTATCCGCTCCTCCACGTCCCCTCCTCAACAAACCACCGGCATGCCTACCACTATAACATGACTGCCAGGACAACACTACACGTCACCTAGACTCATCACCTTCTAAAGCTTGCCGTAAAGACAAAGCATCTATCTCTCATCTTACGGCCGTCTCTAAAGCTTGCCGTAAAGACAAAGCATCTGTCTCTCATCTTACGCCCGTCTCTAAAGCTTGCCGTAAAGACAAAGCATCTATCTCTCATCTTACGCCCGTCTCTAAAGCTTGCCGTAAAGACAAAGCATCTATCTCTCATCTTACGCCCGTCTCTAAAGCTTGCCGTAAAGACAAAGCATCTATCTCTCATCTTACGCCCGTCTCTAAAGCTTGCCGTAAAGACAAAGCATCTATCTCTCATCTTACGCCCGTCTCTAAAGCTTGCCGTAAAGATAAAGCATCTATCTCTCATCTTACGCCCGTCTCTAAAGCTTGCCGTAAAGACAAAGCATCTATCTCTCATCTTACGCCCGTCTCTAAAGCTTGCCGTAAAGACAAAGCATCTATCTCTCATCTTTCACCCGTCTCTAAAGCTTGCCGTAAAGACAAAGCATCTATCTCTCATCTTACGCCCGTCTCTAAAGCTTGCCGTAAAGACAAAGCATCTATCTCTCATCTTACGCCCGTCTCTAAAGCTTGCCGTAAAGACAAAGCATCTATCTCTCATCTTACGGCCGTCTCTAAAGCTTGCCGTAAAGACAAAGCATCTATCTCTCATCTTACGCCCGTCTCTAAAGCTTGCCGTAAAGACAAAGCATCTATCTCTCATCTTACGCCCGTCTCTAAAGCTTGCCGTAAAGACAAAGCATCTATCTCTCATCTTACGCCCGTCTCTAAAGCTTGCCGTAAAGACAAAGCATCTATCTCTCATCTTACGGCCGTCTCTAAAGCTTGCCGTAAAGACAAAGCATCTATCTCTCATCTTACGCCCGTCTCTGAAGCTTGCCGTAAAGACAAAGCATCTATCTCTCATCTTACGCCCGTCTCTAAAGCTTGCCGTAAAGACAAAGCATCTATCTCTCATCTTACGCCCGTCTCTAAAGCTTGCCACAAAGACAAAGCATCTATCTCTCATCTTACGCCCGTCTCTAAATCTTGCCGTAAAGACAAAGCATCTATCTCTCATCTTACTTCCGTCTCTAAAGCTTGCCGTAAAGACAAAGCATCTATCTCTCATCTTACGCCCGTCTCTAAAGCTTGCCGTAAAGACAAAGCATCTATCTCTCATCTTACGCCCGTCTCTTCCATATTCTAACTTCAACCTCCTTCATTTCGCTGTCTGTTCATTCACTCTCATTTCCTTAGTTGCTGATGAAGGTGTTATCTCAAATAAGCACACACGCCTACTACCAGCGCTTAGGATAGGCTCACAGGTATAAAAATAGCGCATTTAGTTTTGCATGAGCGGTACAGATCATCTTAAGAGCAAAAATGGCGATATGAAATTTCATTGAATTTGGTCCCTAGGTGGAACAGTGAATGACCCAATAGCAGTTAACACCTTAAAGATGTCTGGCATACCTAAACAAAACCCTCTTCCGCCTGCAACGGCGGCCCTGTGAACAGACTGCATCCGTGTATCCTGATAACAAGATTAGATATCGAAGATGGAATGCAAACCTGGTCCCCAAAATACCTTGCTGAAATCGGATATGTCGTGCTGAAAGGCGTCGATACCGGATTCGCAATGCAAACTAGGAAATAACGTTACACAATTTTGTTTCATGACAAGCGACGAGAAAAAAGAATTGTATTGTAGAGACTATGGAAATCGATAGAAATTAATAGCATCCGAAATCTAAGAATCTTTAACTCCAATATAAAGTCCGTGCTATTGTATGGCTCTAAAACATGGCGAACAATAGAAAGCACAAACAAAAAGAAACATACTTTCATAAATTTCTGCAAA
This sequence comes from Ariolimax columbianus, assembly GCA_036924085.1. Taxonomy (NCBI): domain Eukaryota; kingdom Metazoa; phylum Mollusca; class Gastropoda; order Stylommatophora; family Arionidae; genus Ariolimax; species Ariolimax columbianus. The sequence goes on along the minus strand of JAVGWX010000011.1, from coordinate 6,468,803 downwards.
TTCAGAATGAAAGTATTGAAATGGCTTGACTAGATAACAGAAATGGAAATGTTAAAAAAAGCCAAATATTGAAAATATGTAACGGGATTAGACTACACTGGCATTGGATTGATACACATTAAGGGAGACAATATATATTATTATAAGGTGGTCTCCGCTCTTGATTCCTCAGGACAAGAAAAGTAAAGGAGGACCAACACTGTAATCCCCAAGACATTGGCTACTGCCTGACCCTGGACAAGTATTAGCCTATATACTTCTTTCCTGTTTTCAGCCTTTCTGGGGAAAAGGAGTCTCCGCCCTCTACTTTATGGTTTCACTGTCTTCGGTTCTACCATCGATGTCATTCTTGTTCTTCGTCTACTCATGGCGGTATACCGGGAATTCATGCATCTCATCCACGCTGCTTATGTCGACCGCAAGTCTACTTTTGATTTCCTGGACAGATCCGCCTCATGAAGTGCCTTAAGATAAAGTGGAGCTCTCAACAGACTACAACGGCTAACTGTGCAACAACACTGGGGCACGGGGAGGAAGACTAACGTCTGGTCAGGGCAGGAAGATTAACGTCTGGTCAGGGGAGGAAGACTAACGTCTGGTCAGTGGAGGAAGATTAACGTCTGGTCAGGGGAGGAAGATTAACGTCTGGTCAGGGGAGGAAGACTAACGTCTGGTCAGGGGATTAAGACTAACGTCTGGTCAGTGGAGGAAGACTAACGTCTGGTCAGGCAAAATATACTGATCAGGCATGTTAGACAGGGTCAGGCAAAATATACTGATCAGGCATGTTAGACAGGGTCAGGCAAAATATACTGATCAGACAGTTTAGCCAGGGTCAGGCAAAATTTACTGACCAGACATGTTAGCCAGGGTCAGGCAAAACATACTGACCAGAAATGTTAGCCAGGGTCAGGCAAAACATATTGGCCAAGACCCTCACCTCGGATTCCTAGTTGCCCTTCCTGGAAACGGGCTGTTTTCATGGCAGCTTGGCTAATGAGGTGTGGGATGGACGTGATTCCCATAGTAGTGAGCGTCACACAGACAAGCCAAGCATAACACAACCGCCTGGAGGACCCTGGTCCACTTTCATCAGCACGCTCGCGATGTGAAGAAAGCTACTACAACCCACTACTTAACGTCCTTTTCAGGGCGCACTGAAGAGTGAATCTACTCATTGTGGGCATTCGGAACAACAACACTGGAACACCGAAGCAGAAGTCTGCCCGAGCCATGACCTCTTCCATACCGTTTTCTACATCATCCGGTGTCCAGCAGGGATGTGCCTTCGCCCCGCCATTGTTCTGCCACGTGATGGACTGAAACCTTGTTGAGCTAGTGATACACAGTCCATGCGCCACCATCCAACAGATGTGACCGACCTCTACTGCCTAGATGACGTAGTCATACCAGTGATTCACCCTAGATGAAAAAAGCAACGAAAATAGCAAGTGATTGAAGTGGACATATCCCGCAATCATAAAATTCGGTGATTGACATGGATACATGCGACAATCATAAGACCAAGTGATTGAAATAGATACATGAGACAATCATAAGACAAAGTGATTGAAATAGATACATGCGACAATCATAAGACAAAGTGATTAGACTGGGCACATCAGACAATCATAAAACGAAATAATTGTAATGAGACAATCATAAGACCAAGTGATTGAAATGGGTACATCGGACAATCATAAAACCAAGTGATTGAAATGGGTACATCGGACAATCATAAAACCAAGTGATTGAATTGGATAAATCAGACAAACATAAGACCAATGTTGAAATGTCAATGTTTAGACCAAAATATTGAAATCGATGCATGAGACAATGATTAGACCAAGTGATTGACAGGGATATATGGTGCAAGGATAAAATCAAGAGATTGAAATTGACACATGAGACAATGATGCGACATATTTAACTTATTGAAAGGAAACAAATTGTTTGTTCGAAATACAATTCTAAACCATTCCACCGATTTGAAGCATATTTTGCAGAGTTGCTTCTAATGACATTTATGGCATTATTGGCTACCTGACATTTGTATACCCCAACCCTATCCCCGGATATCACCACCTTGATACATGAGACTATTACCTACAATCAAGACCTGAGTTATCGAAATATTTACAAAGAGAGCGTAGAAAAATATGAACTCTGGCTCCCGTGACCCAATTAAAAGTGTGGTACGCATGCATACGGTGAGGGAAGTGGGTGGCATGACGAGGAAAGACATTGGGGTGGTGTTGGGCTGGATTATGGGCAGGGTGGACGGTTGATGGAGGGCGGAACAGAGGGGTGAGTTGTAGGGGAAGAAAAGATTGGCCGAAGGGATGGTCGGGTTTATGGATAGCGAATATATTGGCGAGTTGAAGGGAGACTGGAAGAGCTGGCCAAAAGCCGAAGAGAGAAGACACAGCGAGGAGAGGATGAGGAATACAGCTGTAAGTATTCACTGTTCGGGGGTGGGGGTCCGTAGTCTCGAGGTAAGGAGTCCGCCATGGGTGCCGGAGGTATAGAGTTCGGATCACGGTGGAGAGACGGGATTCTTTCACATGGATTTTCAGATTTTTTTCGTCGCCTCATTTCTCTATCCACAAGGCCGTGTGCGTTGCACTGCGGTTTTATTTTGCGCCTGTCAGTTCAGTGCATCCGACTTCGGCATGCATTTTATGTAAGGGTCTGCTTCCTCTTGCATTTTCTAAAGGATTGCTTCTCCGGAGTAACGGCCGGGGCTGTGATGGGGATTGAACCAAGCACCTTTGAATTGTGAGTCGTGTCACTTAACCACTAGCCAACGACGTCCCCGCGATTTTCTGATTACAAACTCCAATGATCTCTGGGTTGAGAGATCAGGCGCCCCTGGTCAGTGTCGAGCACAATAAAAATTCCTTCGCAGTTAGAAATCGAAAAGATTAGGATTAACTAGAGTAGGTCGCTGCTCGGACAAAATTCAAGTTTAAAATATAATCAAATTGTTCTAGGGATTCTCGTCCCACAGAGAAGATGTCTCAAACAGAGGCTGAGTGGCTATAACAGCAGGTCTTGGATGTGTGGTTAGTGGAGCGGCATAGATGGCGCGTGACAGGCTGTGGGTCTTCCTTACTCTAATTTACGCTTCAACCACCACGAATACAAGAGAACTGAAGATAGGTAGAAAGACAAAGACAACAACTGGCTTATGTAGTTCAACGCAATGCACATGGTTGTCTGTTGTATAGAATCGACATCACTGCACCATGGACAGACACATAGGTGATCATTCACTCTAGAAATAACGACATGTATGGGTACTGATGATTCCTGTAGCTTGCTAGCTGTACACACTCATGTTGGGTCCTCTCAGACTAGTATATCTGTTAGATCCACGTCTGATCTTCAGCTACTGCAGTCTGTGGACACCTTTTAAAACATAGGCGTGTCAAGCAGAGAGGGGCGCCTGAGAGGAGACGAATTACGAAGTATACAATCACCAAGCTACATGGACCATTAGTATCTTTGCAGGACCCTGACAGGAGATTCACACAGACCCATGAATTCAGCAGGACCAGGACATCAGATTCACACAGACCCATGAATTCAGTAGAATTAGGACCCACAAGATTCACACAAACCCCGAATTTTCAGCACAATCATAACCCACAAGATTCACACAAACCCATGAATTCAGTAGAATCAGGACCCACAAGATTCACACAAACCCACGAATTCAGCAGAATCAGAACACACAAGATTCACACAAACCCATGAATTCAGCAGAATCGGAAGCCACAAGATTCACACAAACCCATGAATTCAGCACAATCAGAAGCCACAAGATTCACACAAACCCATGAATTCAGCAGGACCATGATAGTAGATTCACACAAACCCATGAATATTTGATCTCCTCCCACCGTTCGACCTCTCTTCTGCTATTTCCTCTTTCTGTAACCAGTCACTGCGTACTTCCGCTACAAAGATGGAAGTCCCAACACAATGGCTGCTCTTATCAAGGCGAGGTCAAATAAGATGCCGCAAAAGAAAATAGTCATCTAAATTAATTAAAATCAATATAAGAATAAGGACATCAGGAGGACGGATATAAACATCTTTTGAAAACAAGGTCGTTTGGAAATTGTTATTGATTTCTGCTAATGCTTGCTTCGTTTTGTTCTCTATTTAATGTAGTGCTTTTTTCGTCTGTTCAATATATAATGAAGGTCTTTATATGTTATTGGTGTAGCTGTTTGAAGCTACTCTTTCTTCTTCGTTTGTTCCTAATCTCCCGCTACCAAGCCATGAACAGGGTTTTGCAAGTAGAAGGATGTTGTCTAGAGAGTAATATGCGTTGTGTCGCCAGTTTACAGCTTGACTGCGATATTTGCACCGTTAGTGCTGAATTACACTCAACACAGCGTTTTGTTGGTAGCAGGTTGTAGCTGCTCTTCTTACCGAGTAGTATTTAAGAAAGTGAACTTGGTCCTTCCTGGCTGTAGTGTAATGCGACGGTCCTCATCATTATGGGGATCTCAATGTCGATTCCCCATTCGTTGATCAGACTGATGTGACACATAACGCTTGATATAACATGTTTGACGGAGTCCGACATTAGTAGGAAACAGGAGTGTGACCCAAGACAATGTTTGGACATCAGGTCCAGAGAACAAGACTCAAATCCAGATGCTGGCCCCATAGGTTACACGAATTGATGCAGTCCCCAGAGGTGACACGAATTGATGCAGGCCCCAGAGATGACACGAATTGATGCAGGCCCCAGAGATGACACGAATTGATGCAGGCCCCAGAGATGACACGAATTGATGCAGGACCCAGAGGTGACACGAATTGATGCAGGCCCCAGAGATGACACGAATTGATGCAGGCCCCAGAGATGATACGAATTGATGCAGGCCCCAGAGATGACACGAATTGATGCAGGACCCAGAGGTGACACGAATTGATGCAGGCCCCAGAGATGGCACGAATTGATGCAGACCCCAGAGGGGACACGAATTGATGCAGACCCCAGAGGTGACACGAATTGATGCAGGCCCCAGAGATGACACGAATTGATGCAGTCCCTAGAGGTGGAACTCCGAAAGGAACCTGCCGCCGGACCTCATTTATCATACACAACATGGAAGTCGCTGAACAGATTCTGAACTGGTGTATCACGGTACATGAGGAAAATGGTGCAATGGAGATACACAGATGATAACAGATAAGACTGCGTCACAATTCAAGATTCAGACCACCTGATGACCTGCCCTAACCAGCAGGAAACATCCAATAGGTGCAACATGCTGGGGGCAAATGACAAGACAATCCATGTCGCTGAAAATTGGATGCTTACTGTATGACGTGGTGCTTGGACAGGGGAAGTAACTACCTTACCTTCTCGCGTTTTTTTTTACTCCCGTCTGTTTCAGTTCTGTTTCTGTGTCTAAGAATAAACTTTACTGCACTCCGGGCATACCCATAGGTGCTCAGTCTCTATCTCTCAGCAAAAGGTGAAGGGTCCAGATGCTGATGGACCCTATTGTTTCTTGTTGTAGACTCACCTGCTCTCTCCTCTCATTCGCCACATTCCGCTCGAAGCTCTGCAGTCTGTGAAATGCTGATTCCCCTATTTCGGTATCCTCATCCAACAGGCGGTCACTGATCAGTTTCAAAATGTCACTCATATCCATCACTAACGTACCCATGATGAGAGCTTGTGAAGCTATAATGTCAGCTCTTTCGTTGCCCTGAATCCCAGCATGACTAGGGTAGTATATCCACGTCAACCTCTGTAGATGTGAGACCTCAACAGCTGCCATCTTCTCGAACATCTGCCATCCCTTCTGTACCTTCTGAAGTACAACATGCGCGCCAGTCACAATGACCATCTCTGTTAAAGGATCCTCGGATAAACATCTTATCGCTGAGGTCAGTGCTTTCATCTCCAAACTGAAAGTTGTTGAAATGTATGTACCACTCCGCTCAGCAACGACATGTCCTCTCACTCTACCTGTGAAGCCCCAGCCTGATGTCCCACTGCCCACAGCAACGACCTGTCCTCTGACTCTAGCTGTGGAGCCCCAGTCTGAAGTCCCACTGCCCACAGCAACGACCTGTCCTCTCACTCTAGCTGTGGAGCCCCAGCCTGATGTCCCACTGCCCTCAGCAACGACATGTCCTCTCCCTCTAGCTGTGGAGCCCCAGCCTGAAGTCCCACTGCCCACAGCAACGACCTGTCCTCTCACTCTAGCTGTGGAGCCCCAGCCTGATGTCCCACTGCCCTCAGCAACGACATGTCCTCTCCCTCTACCTGTGGAGCCCCAGCCTAATGTCCCACTGCCCACAACAACGACCTGTTCTCTCCCTCTAGTTGTGGATCCCCAGCCTGATGTCCCACTGCCCTCATCAATGATTTGTCCTCTCACTCTACCTGTGAAGCCCCAGCCTGATGTCCTACTGCCCTCAGCAATTATTTGTCCTACTCTACCTGAGGAGCTATGTCTGGTGTCCCCCTGCTTAGCACCGATCCGTCGGTGTATATGACTTCAAATTCACATAATATTGCTTTTATCTCCTTGTAAATAACTAATTAGATTACACAACATATATCCTGTAATTAGTAGCACTCATATGTTTATGTTAATTCCGTACGTTTCATACAAAATATAAAGCAAATATTTACCATTGTAAAAAAACTATGCGAAATAACATGATATTCTGTTCGCTGATACAGTGGTACTCGGCTTCAGTAACGATTGCAAAAATTATAACTGATACCAAAAAACTAGATGATATAATCACATAAAATAACATAATGATACTTCCAACATTACCATATAACGTCAGACATCAGACAATTACAAAAGCCCCAAAGGTCGGATCCCACTTTTTATATCGGACGCAGAATTAAATGGCGTGCAATGTTTATTAAATGCCAAATTATTCGATTTGTTTTGGTTTAATTTTCCTGTTTGCTATTTTTGTTCTCCATTTGTGATTTAAATTTACGTGCTATTTTCAAAATGACACTTTTAATTGAATGACATTCTGCAGACAAAATATTGGATCGTGTCACCGTAACTTCAACAAACTGTGTTCGCCATTTTGTGATGATGGCTCAATGTCCACTCTGGATAATGAGCAATTGAGTGTTTTAGCGGTTAAAGCACTTGTCAATAACAGCAAGGGCACGCGGTCCAGGCCCTAGTTAGGGTTTTACTTCAGTCTCGGGTGAGTTAGATTTGCCTTCTCCATGCAGTGGGCTGGCTGCAACGTATATTCAATGACCTATGTTACTTGGTTGGTTCAGTCTACTGTACAGTACATTTAATGAAGGCAAGACAGGAGAATAATAAATAGAACACCAACTTAAAATACAAGCTGAAATCTTGATCTTGATGACCCGTTCCTTGGCGTAGCTGCAGGTTCAAACTTCGTCTCCAGCGGGCCCTGTTTTGGGCCACGGAAGTCCAGTGGGTTGTAAGCCCTCCTCCAGAGGCGCTTCGAAAGGGAGGAGTTCAGTAAGGAAATAACCAACGCATTTTTAAAAAAAAATTATGTTCCCCTTATTTCTCTATTCCCCACTGTGATTTTTTAAATATTGCGCCTGTTGGACCAGTGCATCCGACTTCAGCATGCATTTTATGTAAGGGTCTGCTTTCTCCGGCATTTTCTAAGGACTTGCTTCCCTGGTGTAACGGCCGGGGTTATGATAAGGATCAAACCCAGCACGTTCGGGTTGTGAGCCGTGTCACTTAACCACTAGCCCACGCCGTCCTCCTACCAACGCATTTGAGGTCTTCCCCGCGGTCTCTTCTCATCTCGGGGGTACCAGGCTGCTGTCGCCGTGCTCCATCGACCATCGTTTCGTCGCAACATGTGACCTGCCCATCTATGTTTGCCTTGACTTCGTGGATTACGCATCATTCACCAAGGACAATCCTCATATGTCAGAATTGTGAAGATTTTGTATACGTTGTGAGTGATTTCGAGCAAGCGTTTCTCAAGAGAGGCCTGGGTCACTTTCGATTTGTACTCCAGTGATTTTGTTAGTGTCCATGTTTCAGCACCGTAGGACATCGCACAGAGCACAGTGGAATTGGAGAGAGAGAATCGCAGGTTACGGTCTTGGCAACCGTCCAGGGCCGTGTAAATGAATGAGGGTATCCAGCTAGCGACAGAATCCAGCCAAATTAAATATCCAACAGCGGATGCTAACAACAGTGGATGCGATGTGTGGACCTCTGCCATTACCTCGTTGTCTGCCCAGCCGAGAATAAGCAAAACATGGCGAATGGGACAACACCCCCCAGACTTATAGGAATCCTACACTTTACAATTCGTTTCGCGAGGCACTAATCTATCAATGATTGACATTCTCTTTTTGGTTACAATAGGGCGTGTATATGCGTTCATGTGTTACCGGAACCAGAAAGTGGAACGAATAAAGTAAAACTGTAACCTGACAGGAGTTCGTAAGAGCAGACTACTCAGGAGGGGTGGACTGATTGTTCAATCCTGAAATAAATGATACGTTACACAAGAAAAAGGGAAAGACATCTACAAAATAGGATATAACACCTCTACACTCCAGAACAGAAGACCTTAACACCCCAGAAAAGAAGACCTCTACACCCCAGAACAGAAGACCTCTACACCCCAGAACAGAAGACATCTACACCCTAGGAAAGAAGACCTCTACACCCCAGGACAGAAGACCTCTACACCCTAGGACAGAAGACCTCTACACCCCAGGACAGAAGACCTCTACACCCCAGGACAGAAGACCTCTACACCCCAGGACAGAAGACCTCTACACTCCAATACAGAAGACCTCTACACTCCAGGACAGAAAACCTCTACACCCCAGAACAGAAGACCTCTACACCCTACGACAGAAGACCTCTACACCACAGGACAGAAGACCTCTACACCCCAGGACAGAAGACCTCTACACCACAGGACAGAAGACCTCTACACTCCAGAACAGAAGACTTCTACACCCCAGGACAGAAGACCTCTACACCCCTGGACATAAGATCTCTACACCTCAGAACAGAAGACCTCTACACCCCAGAACAGAAGACCTCTACACCCCAGGACAGAAGACCTCTACACCCCAGGACAGAAGACCTCTACACCCCAGGACAGAAGACCTCTACACCCCAGGACAGAAGACCTCTACACCCCAGGACAGAAGACCTCTACACCCCAGAACAGAAGACCTCTACACCCCAGGACAGAAGATCTCTACACCCCAGGACAGAAGACCTCTACACTCAAGAACATAAGACCTCTACACCCCAGGACAGAAGACCTCTACACCCCAGAACAGAAGACCTCTACACCCCAGGACAAAAGACCTCTAAACCCCAGGGCAGAAGACCTCTACACCCCACGACAGAAGACGTCTACACCCCAGGACAGAAGAGCTCTACACCCCAGGGCAGAAGACCTCTACACCCCACGACAGACGACGTCTACACCCCAGGACAGAAGAGCTCTACACCCCAGGACAGAAGACCTCTACACCCCAGGACAGAAGACCTCTACACTCCAGGACAGAAAACCTCTACACCCCAGAACAGAAGACCTCTACACCCTAAGACAGAAGACCTCTACACCACAGGACAGAAGACCTCTACACCCCAGGACAGAAGACCTCTACACCACAGGACAGAAGACCTCTACACTCCAGAACAGAAGACCTCTACACCCCAGGACAGAAGACATCTACACCCCTGGACATAAGATCTCTACACCTCAGAACAGAAGACCTCTACACCCCAGAACAGAAGACCTCTACACCCCAGGACAGAAGACCTCTACACCCCAGGACAGAAGACCTCTACACCCCAGGACAGAAGACCTCTACACCCCAGGACAGAAGACCTCTACACCCCAGGACAGAAGACCTCTACACCCCAGAACAGAAGACCTCTACACCCCAGAACAGAAGACATCTACACCCCATGACAGAAGATCTCTACACCCCAGGACAGAAGATCTCTACACCCCAGGACAGAAGACCTCTACACTCCAGAACATAAGACCTCTACACCCCAGGACAGAAGACCTCTACACCCCAGAACAGAAGACCTCTACACCCCAGGACAAAAGACCTCTAAACCCCAGGGCAGAAGACCTCTACACCCCACGACAGAAGACGTCTACACCCCAGGACAGAAGAGCTCTACACCCCAGGGCAGAAGACCTCTACACCCCACGACAGAAGACGTCTACACCCCAGGACAGAAGAGCTCTACACCCCAGGACAGAAGACCTCTACGACCCAGGACAGAAGACCTCTACACCCCAGGATAGAAGACCTCTACACCTCAGGACAGAAGACCTCTACACCCCAGGACAGAAGACCTCTACACCCCACGACAGACTACCTCTACACCCCAGGACAGATGACCTGTACACACAATGGCAAAAGACCTCTACACCTAATGGTAGAAGACCTCTGCAGCCAATTTTCTTTTCTTTCATATTATTTTCTTGCAATTGTACTGTGCATTTTTTCAGATTTTCTTGTAAATTTTCTGTTATTTCGTTGAACTTTTATTATTTTAGAGTTTGCACGGGCCCTTCTGATAAATGTAGGCCTCTGTCTTTCTCGAAGTAGTGCAATGCAAGGATCCCACTAGGCTCACCACTTACGTGGATCACCGTCTCCCATAATGACCAGGCTGCTGTAAAACAGCCTGTTTCCAAAGTAAGCTGTGCACTGCAATTGACTGACACTAATCATACCATCAAATGGAAGAAGAAGAAGAAGAAGAAGAAGAAGAAGAAGAAGAAGAAGAAGAAGAAGAAGAAGAAGAAGAAGAAGAAGAAGAGTCACTTCGTGTCTGGCTGCAACAAAGAAAATGTCAGTCTGAAAATGCTGGCGTTCTTTCTTGTTTGCAGGTAGCCAAAACTACAGCCCATAGACAGGAAACCGCGATCATAATTCGGCCTGGATATCTGCTCTAATTATCAGGGTTTTTTTTGTATCTTCAGACACACCAAAAACAAAAAATATAAAAAAAGCTGCTGGCTGTGTCAATTTCCTGCTGAAAATCATATTAGATGAAAACAAAGTTATCGACTGAGCGATTATTTTGTCTTGTAATCGCTCTTTGCCGTTCTCAATCTGAAAACGGAAATCCCCGAAGATGTTTGTTCCCTTGTCTAGGGTTCTCCCGGATGATTGACAGGGCTTTAATGGTCAGGCCCGACAAGTGATTATTTCATTATTATTATTCTTTTCTCTTCATTATCTCATTAATCTCTCGTTCTTATATCATTCTAATGTCATTATTGGTACATTCATTACTCATGAAATCTATATTAGCTCATAATTTTCTCATTATCATATCCCTATCCCATTAAATCTCAATATAAATCATTAGTAACTCATTAAATCTCAATATAAATCATTAGTAACTCATTAAATCTCACCATAACTCATTCTTAACTCATTAAATATCACTATAAATCATTCTTAACGCATTATTATCTCATTCATTCCCACTATAACTCATTCTAGCTTGTTTTTGTCTCATTACATCTCAGTATAACTCATTCTAAGTTCGTTTCTGTCTCATTAATCTCAATATAACTCACTATTATCTCATTTCATCTCACCATAGCTCATTCTCGTTCATTAAATGTCACTATAACTCATTCTAAGTTCGTTTCTGTCTCATTAATCTCAATATAACTCACTATTATCTCATTTCATCTCACCATAGCTCATTCTCGTTCATTAAATGTCACTATAACTCATTCTAAGTTCGTTTCTGTCTCATTAATCTCAATATAACTCACTATTATCTCATTTCATCTCACCATAGCTCATTCTCGTTCATTAAATGTCACTATAACTCATTCTAAGCTCGTTTTTTGTCTCATTAATCTCACTATAACTCATTCTAAGCTCGTTTTTTGTCTCATTAATCTCACTATAACTCATTATTATCTCGTCATATTTCATTTTTTGAAAAATCCTTTGTTGATACTTCCCATTTTTTGTTTCTCCATTTATCTTTTTCATTTTTAATTATTATCTCATTTTGTTATAATTTTACTAGACCTAGACTTTTGCTGTAGCTAAGGTAGCTCTTTGTTGTGTAATTATATTCCGTTACAGTAACAAGGTATCCATTCCCAGCTGGGTCTTCGAGAGCGTTTTTAAAATGAGGATCGAACATGATATATTTGATGTGAGAAGCAAGTCTGCTACAAATCTGCTACTCAGGTTTCAATAAATCAGTCAAATCCTTTTTCAGCTCCCTGTTGAGCATAGGACTGATAAATACACCCCATATCATTAAATAAAAACCATCCCGAATCTGTTGAAGTATTTGTCTTAAATTGCATTCCAGATGGGGAGGTTGACCCATGCCCAAACTATTCCTGTCACCTCTTACTGTCAGGTCCCAGTGTTACTACTACTTCCTCCCCGTTCGGATACCGGACTACTCGGGTTTAACCAAGTCATTTCTTCAGCTATCACTACAGTGGTAATGCTCATTGTTAAAATCCACTGGGAGGATTTATAGGAAAGGGGATAAAAGGTCGTTTACCACTGCAGTCACAACACGCTATACAGACTAGGCTGTCGTTGTGTCTTCAGCAACCACAGTAAAAACGGAACTCCAGAATAAATAAATAAAGTCTATGCCTTAATCCAGTGCAGGAAAAATGTATAGGTATTGCGAGAGACACTGTGGTTGGTGATGATGTAATTGTTGTCACCAAGTCAGCATAAACTTAAGTTGATAAATCGCTTCACCCAGGCCTGCACAGACTTTGGTCTCACAATAAGCCTCAACAAAACAAACGTGCTGGTACAGGAAGTAAATGTCACGCCAACTCTTAGCGTCGATAATTAATAACTGACAGCTGTGCACCAGTTCACATACCTGGGATCCCTCAAGCTCTCTCTATACCCAGAAATAGACCTCACATACCTGGGATCCCTCAAAATCTTTCTATACCCAGAAATAGACCTCACATACCTGGGATCCCTCAAAATCTTTCTAGACCCAGAAATAGACCTCACATACCTGGGATCCCTCAAAATCCTTCTAGACCCAGAAATAGACCTCACATACCTGGAATCCCTCAAAATCTTTATATACCCAGAAATAGACCTCACATACCTGGGATCCCTTAAGCTCTCTCTAAACCCAGAAATAGACCTAACATACCTGGGATCCCTCAAAATCTTTCTATACCCAGAAATAGACCTCACATACCTGGAATCCCTTAAGCTCTCTCTATACCCAGAAATAGACCTCACATACCTGGGATCCCTCAAGCTCTCTCTATACCCAGAAATAGACCTCACATACCTGGGATCCCTCAAAATCTTTCTAGACCCAGAAATAGACCTCACATACCTGGGATCCCTCAAGCTCTCTCTATACCCAGAAATAGACCTCACATACCTGGGATCCCTCAAGATCTTTCTAGACCAAGAAATAGACCTCACATACCTGGGATCCCTCAAAATCTTTCTAGACCCAGAAATAGACCTCACATACCTGGGATCCCTCAAGCTCTCTCTATACCCAGAAATAGACCTCACATACCTGGGATCCCTCAAGATCTTTCTAGACCCAGAAATAGACCTCACATACCTGGGATCCCTCAAAATCTTTCTAGACCCAGAAATAGACAGTCGCATAGCAAAGCTGCTGCTACATTTGCTCGCTTCACAACGCGTATTTGGAAAAGACAGAAACTGACAATAAAAACCAAGGCCTTGGTATACAATGCATATGTTTTCATCGCGCCCTATATGGCAGCGAAACCTGGAAACTTATGCAAAACGGGAGCGCAGACTTAACATCTTCCATCTACGGCGTCTGCGATCCATTCTTGGAATTACATGAAGGGTCAGAGGGAAAAGACAGAGGGGACTCTCACACCGGTCTCCCCTAGGCAGCAAAAACTACGATGGATTGGTCATGTCCGTCGCATAGAAGATGGTCGCAATCCCAAAGATATCCTCTAAGGTCAGTTGGCTGATGTCATGTCCGTCCCATGGAAGATGGTGGCAATCCCAAAGATATCCTCTAAGGTCAGTTGGCGGATGTCATGTCCGTCGCATGGAAGATGGTCGCAATCCAAAAGATATCCTCTAGGGTCAGTTGGCGGACGGCACGAGAACAGTCGTCCGACGTCAGTTGAGATTCAAAGATGTGTATGTGTAATATGAATTTCCTGGACATGAGTCTGCCAGCCTGGGAAGACGAAGCAGCAGACCGATCCACGTGGAGGTTTATCTTGAAGGGCTACCTTACGCTATGTGAAGACTAGCTCTGACAACACATAGAAGTGAAACAACAAGGTAGCTGGATCAGAAACATGATCAAAACCTACGTTAACACAAAGAACTTCATCAGTGATAGCGTAAATACACATACGAGGCGTGTTCAAATGAAACTGGCCTTATCTCAAATAAGTGAACATACGTGCGATGACGTCACTTTTTGTGTAAACAGTACATGCCAACAGTCAAGTTTCCAAAATTTCGATATCTTCTGCCTTATAGTTTCAGCAGCAGACCGTTCAACACATGACTGGTGTGATACGGAATCCGTCCAGAGTTGATCAGCGAGCACTGATTCGATTTCTAACAGCTGAAGGATGTCCACCAGTTGACGTTCATCGCAAAAGTGTGTCGAAGACAACAGTGACGAACTGGACAACGATGATTAAAGAAGGACGTGCGATAATCAAATATCTTCCGAGACCAGGCCAGGCGCAAATTGTGAAGATGCCATCGCTAAAATTGATACAGCAATACTGGTGGACCGTCGCCGGAGCTTACGTTCGCCACACTTTAGTCACGATACACTGCCTGCATTCTGCGAGGAAGGTCAACTGGTCTACGTCCTTCAGCTGTTAGAAACCAAATCATTGCTCGCTGATCGTCTTCTTCTTCTTCGTACGCTGTCAGACGTCAACTTTTATTTTTTCGAAAAAAGCAGCGGTCATCCTGAGGCTGTCGACACTGCCATAGAGCTTGTCTAGTGTTGCCACCGGTGATGGCCACATCTGCTTTCTCTGATCCTCGTATGTCGGGCAGTTTTGCAAAAAAAGTTCAGCGGTCATTTTCCCAGTACCGCACATGCATTCGTCAGTGCCGCCTATCTTCAATTTATTGAATAGGTAGTACCTCAGTCTATTGTGGCCAGTGCGAAGTCTGAAGACCACGACCTGCTCTCTTCTGTTCAACTGGTAATAGGCATCGTTTTTTGTGTAGCCAGTATGTTCTGTTTCCCATTTGGTCATGTATCTAGCTCTAATAAGCCTTTTTGACTCTTCGTACGTCATACTAGTATCTGGTTGTGGTAGTCTTGCACCTTCTTTGTCTGTCTGCCTCCTCGTTGCCTTGGATGTTGCAGTGGGAGGGAACCCAATGTACCACTACTCTTTTTGGTGCGGACTGCTGGCATAGTTGACAGAGTACTGCTCTTAAATCATTAAGTTCAGTATTTTTCTGGCTTTTTAGTGATGTGACTACGGCCAGGACATCTGTAAGCAGGACGATATGGCTTTCATTTCTTTTGCATGTCACCATTTCTTCTACTGCAGCCCTCAGTGCCTCTGCCTCCGCTTTGAAATTGCTTGAGTATTTTCCAGTTGCCACTGATAGTGTTGTTTTTCTATCATTTGGTAGGCTCAGGAATACCCCTGCCCCTCCGTTCTGTGTTGTGTTTGTTACAGAACCGTCGGTGAATGCATGGGTCCAGTCCATGCTTGGGTAGTTTTTCGTTATATACCTCAGGGTTGTATCTCTTCTTTCTTTTTCAGTCTGGCTGTTCTTTTTTCCAATACCTGGTATATTTTATATCACCTCTGGAAATATATGCTGCCTCCAGGTAGGTTTGCGTACAGTAGGGATGGGCTTTGGTGTTGTTAATGCGTTCATAGGGTCTTCGTTCATATTTGCTTTGGCTGTTTCTGCAAAGTTTCTCCGCTTTAGTTTTCCATTTACAAAATTATTTATTCTCTTATGCATTGGATGGTCTGTCAGTCTTCTGAGCTTTTCTGCCTGCTGCTGGGCTTTGCAGTCACTTCTGTCGGTCATAGATTGCAGATTTTTAATCTTTTTAAGTTCTACAATTTGCGTTGACTTCATGCCTCCTGTTAAAACTCTCATAGCTTGGTTTTGGAGTTTGCTAATTTTGTCAAAGTTCGCCTTTGCTGCTGTTGTCCATGCCGCAATGCCATACTCGAGAACTGGTCTCACTCTTCCAGTGTACTGTGGACCGTCGCCGGAGCTTATGTTCGCCACACTTTAGTCACGATACACTGCCTGCATTCTGCGATGAATGTCAACTGGTCTACGCCCTTCAGCTGTTAGAAACCAAATCACCGCTCGCTGATCAACTCTGGACGGATTCCGTATTCACACACGCCATGTTTTCAACGGTTTGCTGAGAAAACTATGAGTCGAAGGATAATGAAATTTTGCAAACTTTACGGTTAGTATGTGCTGTTTACATGTCATCATGCGAATCGTACGTAGTTTACTTGTTGCAGTTCGGTCCGGTTTCATTTGAACACCCCTCGGGTGATACCTTATAGTTTTTTGTGCCTTGTTTGTTGTTCGGAGATTGAGTAAGTTTACGCAGAGTTGCCAATTGACTTGCCAGACATGTCGTGAGAGGCTACTAATGAAGATAGGACATAGGGCTGGTTCTGGCACCCTGAAGACGACATGATACACCAGAAGAACAACAACACACCCTCACACGCCTCGGTATAAGCGGAGCGCTGAAGTCAACTCGTATCCTATCGATCTATCCAAATTATCGGCAAGATCTGTTCCACTCGTCCGCTTGACCTGTCTACCTCACGTGCTTCCTGCGTGCCTCGTTCATCACATCTGTACACTTCCCCAGCACTTCCACTATCTATCCCTGAACAGGCCTCTGCGCCCCCGTCCTCATCTGATATATTTGACACCTCCCTCGAGCCCCCAAACACTCCTCTGGGTCATGTTTGTATGACCTTTCGTCTGAAAACAAAAAGAGCAGTAAACCAGGCAAATGGTTGCGAACTTTCTGAGATGCTGCGTTCAAATGTGATTAAACACCGCCCAGAGTCAGCGGTGAGGCGTCACAAAATACCATCTAAATATTTTGTTAGTTCCTAGCGGTTTTTCTGCCTGTCAAATACCTTGTGTTATCTGATATTCTATCTGGGCGTTTTATTAACCGTGAGGTAGAGCGCACGAATCTCGTGACGAATGGACCGGGTTCGATCTCAATTATCGAGATGTTGCAATCGATCCGATTTTAATAGGGTACTGGGCTACAATTTTGGGAAGGCAAGGCAGCGAAGAAGGGAACTAGAAATACGACCTCATTAAAAAAAATACTTAAGCCCGGTAAGAAGTCGGTAATCTAGTACGGTTTATCTGAGACAGCAGTGTCTGCTCCGCGAGTCAATTAAAACCTGTCAGCCCATGGGGGAGCACATGCCTTCAACAAATCCACGACAAGCTCTCCTGTCCAGTGCCATCCTCTTCAGATCTATCCACCCAATTTCCCTAATGTTTGTCTCAAGCTCACTGCTCAATCTTTGTTTCTCTGTTTCCAAATTAAAAATTCATCGGCGAATGAATCTCCAGTACGGTGATGCATGCCTTTCACTCCAGCAAGTGAATGAATGGAGTAGGAAGTTCCAAAACTGCTCTGGGGTCACTACTCGAGTGCCTGACCAGGTCGTGAACAGTCTGTGAACACTGTTTTTTAACTTCCTACTCCAATCATACACTTGGTGGGGTAAGATGAATATCTATACGGTAGACCATTTCGCTGCTAAAAAACGGATAACAGAACGCCGCTGCTCTTTGATAGATGTCAATAGTAGGGCAGTCATCTTTTAGCTGCAGTTATGACTTTATGTTGTTTGTCTGCACCGTGATAGCACGCGCAGAAGACTTTGGACATCCTTAGCAACCACATTAACAAGTTACAATACAAAGGCGTGCCTTTTCTCATTTATATCCAACTCTTAAGGTTTTCATTTGAAAGCACCTCGTACTTAAACCTGACGCAAACTTTCTGTGAACGCTCAATGCCAACTTTGCCGAGGGAAACATTCTCTGGAATATGTCCGTTCGTCACAATAGTTACAGTTAGGAAAATTGTAGTATATCTGGTAATGTAGCAGAGTATTGTCTGACACACCAGTCATGGCGAGGTTCAGGGTAATCGGAAATTCCCACTGTATAGGAGCAGGTAAATTCCCACATACCAACCAACTAGCCCGGTCTGTTGGGAGATGGTGCGATCCTGTCTGGGTTGACGACCTCACTTTAATTAACCATTTCTCTTCTACCGCTTGTATGCTTACAGGTCTTTGTATACATTTGCAATCAAGTGTGCAGACAAACAGTTAATTGGCATGTTGCGTCTGTGCAATGGAGGAGTTGCATTCTTGATGCTTTAAACAAAGACCACGATTCGATAGAATTTGAGTACATTTCGTAATTAAGATTGGACATTGGCTAATTGTCGACTTTTTTCAATGTTCAGATTCCAATGTTTTTTTGTGTTTTTGTTTGTTTTGTACGTGCACAACCTAGTGTGCGGGACCTACGAGTTTATCGTCCATCCCCGAGAGGACTAACAACGGGTCTCATTTCTCTTGCTTCAAGGGAACGCTTGAAACTTGTTGGGTTAAAACACTCTACCATTGTGAGCGAGGAATTAAGACGCTAGTCTGGTCAGGCACACCATACTGACCAAGACCCTCTGTTTCATGTTACGGTCCCAGGAAACAGGCTGTTTTCAAGACAATCTGGTTGACGAGATGTGGATCGACGTATTCCCCGTTGTAGTGATCGTCACGCATATGAAGCCAAGCATAGCACAGCCGCCTGGAGGACACCGGTTCAACTTCTTCCGCACACTAGGGATGTGAGGACAGCTACTACAACTCGCCACATGTTTCTTTCAGACTGGCTGTGATGGGAGCGACGTTTATTCAAAGGACATGCCCGATGATGATAATGATGCTGATGTATGATGATGATGATGATGTTGATGTATGATGATGTATGATGTATGATGATGTATGATGATGTATGATGATGAATGATGATGATGATGCTGGTGTATAATGTATGATGATGATGATGATAATGTATGATGATGTATGATGATGATGATGATGATGATGTATGATGATGATATATGATGATGTATGATGATGTATGATGATGTGGATGATGATGATAATGTATGATGATGTATGATGATGTATGATGATGTGGATGATGATATATGATGATGTATGATGATGATGTATGATGATGGTGTATGATGTATGATGATGTGGATGATGATGTATGATGATGATGCATGATGATGATGTATCATGTATGATGATGTATGATGATGATGTATGATGATGTATGATGTATGACGATGATGTATGATGTATGATTATGTATGATGATGATGTATGATGATGTGGATGATGATGTATAATGATGTATAATGATGATGCATGATTATGATGTATAAAGAAAAATTGATGATGTATGATGATGTGGATGATGATGTATGATGATGTATGATGATGATGTATGATGATGATATATGATGATGATGTATGATGATGTATGATGATGTATGGTGATGTATGATGATGATGTATGATGATAATGTATGATGATGTGGATGATAATGTATGATGATGTATGATGATGTATGATGATGATGTGGATGATGATGTATGATGATGATAATGATGTATGTTGATGTATGATCATGATGTATGATGATGTATGCTGATGTATGATGATGATGATGTATGATGATGTATGATGATGATGTATGATGATGTATGCTGATGTATGATGTATGATGATGATGATGTATGATGATGATGTATGATGATGTATGATGTATGATGATGTGTGATGATGATGTATGATGATGTATGATGTATTATGTATGATGATGTATGATGATGTATAATGATGTATGATGTATGATGTATGATGATGTATGATGATGTGTGATGATGATGTATGATGATGTATGATGATGTATGATGTATGATGTATGATGATGTGTGATGATGATGTATGATGATGTATGATGATGTGTGATGTATGATGATGATGTATGATGATGATGATGTATAATGATGTATGATGTGTAATGTATGATGATGTATGATGATGTATGATGATGATGATGATGTATGATGATGTATGATGATGTATGGTGCATGATGATGAATGATGATGATGTATGATGATGTATGATGTATGATGATGTATGTTGATGATGTATGATGATGATGTATGATGATGATGATGATGTATGATGATGTATGATGTATGATGATGTGGATGTAGATCTATGATGTATAATGTATGATGATGTATGATGTATGATGATGATGATGATGATGTATGATGGTGCTGATTCATGATGATGTATTATGATGATGTATGATGATGTATGATGCTTATGATGTATGATATGATGATGTATGAGGATGATGATGTATGATGTATGATGATGTATGATGTATGATGATGTATGATGATGATGATGATGATGTATGATGATGCTGATTCATGATGATGTATTATGATGATGTATGATGATGTATGATGATGTATGATGTATGATGATGTATGATGATGATGATGATGATGTATGATGATGTATGATGATGTATGATGATGTATGATGTATGATGATGTATGATGTATGATGATGATGTATGATGATGTATGATGATGTAGGATGCTGATTCATGATAATGTATGATGATGATGTATGATGTATGATGATGATGATGATGTATGATGAATACGATGATGATGATGTATATGTATGATGATGATGCTGATGATGATGATGATGATGTATGATGATGCTGATGTATGATGATGATGCTGATGTATGATGATGATGGTGATGTATGATGAGGATGATGATGTATGATGATGCTGATGTATGATGATGATGCTGATGTATGATGATGAGGATGATGATGTATGATGATGATGATGATGTATGATGATGTATGATGATGTATGATGATGCTGATGTATGATGATGATGATGATGTATGATGATGATGCTGATGTATGATGATGATGCTGATGTATGATGATGATGATGCTGATGTATGATGATGAGGCTGATGTATGATAATGATGCTGATGTATGATGATGCTGATGTATGATGATGATGCTGATGTATGATGATGATGCTGATGTATGATGATGCTGATGTATGATAATGATGCTGATGTATGATGATGCTGATGTATGATGATGATGCTGATGTATGATGATGATGCCTATGTATGATGATGATGCTGATGTATGATGATGCTGATGTATGATGATGATGCCTATGTATGATGATGATCTGATGATGATGATGATTATGATGACGATGTATGAGACATCCAAATTTAACAGATTCATTAAACGTTCGCGACATTTTCTCCACTTTAGATTTGAGTGGACGGTAAGAAAATTCTACCCGCACGAAAGTTAAAAAAGTGGGCGCCAATTATAAAAGGTTTGAAGAGTCTTGTTCTAAAGCATTCCACACTATGCAGATGCTTTCATGACTGCCATTTTTGACAAGTCGCCAAATTGCTCAATTATTGAAACAGATTTCATAGAATCATTTGTTACTCCTTATTTTTATTTGACATCAAACTGCAGAAGACAATTTTTGCATGTGTGAAGATTAAGGAATCTATCTTATATCCAGAACATGTCTTATATCATTTTATCACGTTAAATGTCCTTTATCAATGTCTTCTAGTATGATCCTGCAAGTCTCTGGATTTTTTTTCGGAAACTTCATTCCTTACTACTTTATTCATTCTGTATTTCGCGTTCCTCTCTTCCATGTAACCATTTTTGGGGGGTTTTTGTTTGTTGTTGTTTATATCTCAGGCCCACTCCTAACTCTCCCGCCAAACGACTTTAACACGTGTTGACCCCAGCTTTGATGGCCTTTCACAGCAGACGAGAAGTATTTGATGTCGTCTGGACAGCGCAATTTTCCCGGAACTCTTGGCGGACTAAACGAATTTATAGAAATACCCGCGCGCTGGTCTGAATGGAGATGACACAATAAAATCGATTGAATATTTTCCATTATTTAGCCCACTAAAGTAGATTCGGGAGATCGAAGTTCGATGAGATGAATACATCTGCAGACATGAAATAGTCTTGAAATATTTGTTTGTCAAATTTGGTTCCCTTTAATTTTCATTTGGCCATTCACTGGCTGGCCTTTCTATTTAGATGGTGTTGGCAGTGTCCTGTTGGATTGGCGGGTATTTGCTGGCAAATGTCCCTCAACCAGTCTTGAAATATCAATATTTTAATTATGGATACCAGGAATAAAAAATATGAAAATGAAAGTGAATGAATAGACAAAACACCTTAATGTAAATTATCGTTTTGTCCTTTGCGATAAAATGAAAATAAGTGCTAGAAATGTCAGTTTCGTCCGATTAGTTGGAAGTTAGGACTACAGATGTCAATGTAGTTCGATTAGTTGGAAGTTAGGACTACAGATGTCAATGTAGTTCGATTAGTTGGAAGTTAGGACTACAGATGTCAATGTAGTTCGATTAGTTGGAAGTTAGGACTACAGATGTCAATGTAGTTCGATTAGTTGGAAGTTAGGACTACAGATGTCAATGTAGTTCGATTAGTTGGAAGTTAGGACTACAGATGTCAATGTAGTTCGATTAGATGGAAGTTAGGACTACAGATGTCAATGTAGTTCGATTAGTTGGAAGTTAGGACTACAGATGTCAATGTAGTTCGATTAGTTGGAAGTTAGGACTACAGATGTCAATGTAGTTCGATTAGTTGGAAGTTAGGACTACAGATGTCAATGTAGTTCGATTAGTTGGAAGTTAGGACTACAGATGTCAATGTAGTTCGATTAGTTGGAAGTTAGGACTACAGATGTCAATGTAGTTCGATTAGTTGGAAGTTAGGACTACAGATGTCAATGTAGTTCGATTAGTTGGAAGTTAGGACTACAGATGTCAATGTAGTTCGATTAGTTGGAAGTTAGGACTACAGATGTCAATGTAGTTCGATTAGTTGGAAGTTAGGACTACAGATGTCAATGTAGTTCGATTAGTTGGAAGTTAGGACTACAGATGTCAATGTAGTTCGATTAGTTGGAAGTTAGGACTACAGATGTCAATGTAGTTCGATTAGTTGGAAGTTAGGACTACAGATGTCAATGTAGTTCGATTAGTTGGAAGTTAGGACTACAGATGTCAATGTAGTTCGATTAGTTGGAAGTTAGCACTACAGATGTCAATGTAGTTCGATTAGTTGGAAGTTAGGACTACAGATGTCAATGTAGTTCGATTAGTTGGAACTTAGGACTACAGATGTCAATGTAGTTCGATTAGTTGGAAGTTAGGACTACAGATGTCAATGTAGTTCGATTAGTTGGAAGTTAGGACTACAGATGTCAATGTAGTTCGATTAGTTGGAAGTTAGGACTACAGATGTCAATGTAGTTCGATTAGTTGGAAGTTAGGACTACAGATGTCAATGTAGTTCGATTAGTTGGAAGTTAGGACTACAGATGTCTATGTAGTTCGATTAGTTGGAAGTTAGGACTACAGATGTCAATGTAGTTCGATTAGATGAAAAATTAAAGCACCAAATGTCACTTTCCGCTTAGATGTACAATTGGGACGTCAAATGTCACTTTCCGCTTAGATGTACAATTGGGGCGTCAAATGTCACTTTCCGCTTAGATGTACAATTGGGGCTTCAAATGTCACTTTCCGCTTAGATGTACAATTGGGGCTTCAAATGTCATTCTTGTGTAATTACGACGAGGGTTGGGGACAACAAAGAGCACATCCATCCGATTACACGAAGGTGTAGGCTCCAATGTCACTCTCGTCCGACTAGATCTATAATTTTGGCTTCAGAAGTCACTCTCTTCCGACTAGATGTACAATTTTGGCTTCAGAAGTCACTCTCTTCCGACTAGATGTACAATTTTGGCTTCAGAAGTCACTCTCGTCGGAACACATGAATGGTGTAGGCCATAAATGTCTCGACCGACTAGATGGAAAGTCATCATCATGTAGCATGTCCTTTGTAGAACGTCGCTCCCATCACATTCTGTCTGAAAGAAACTCGTTCCCTTGCCAAAACTCCAGCTTCCGCCACTGTCATACTCAGGCACTCCTGGATATCTTGGTGCCATCGTCTTCTTGGTCTACCCCTTCCTCTTTTGCCTGGCACCATACCTTCCATCACCGTCCTCTCAAGACCGTTGTGTCTCTTGATGTGACCAAAGTATTTGCATTTTCTAGCCAAAATGGAATTGATAAACCAGTTCTTCTCTATGCTTAACTCCCGCCGAATGTCTACATTTGTTCTTTTCTCTGTCCAGGGTATTCTGAGGATCTTTCTGTAACATTTTGACTCGAAGGATTCGATTCTTTGTCTAGAAGTTTTGGTAATCGTCCATGCTTCACAGCCATAAGCTGCCACGGGAAAAACACAGGCTCTCAAGACTTTTACTTTTATCGTTTTGTTGGTGCCCTGCCATAATTTCTTCAGGCTGTTCAGTCTCTGCATTGCCATAGCTAGTCTTCTTCTGATTTCTTTCGAGCAGTCACCATTTTTGTCGATTCTGGAGCCCAGATATTCAAAATGTGTAACCTGATCTATTTCCTCACCACCCACTGTAAATTTATGCTGACATTGTGTTTTATCGGTGGTCATTATCTTTGTTTTGTTTATGTTTATGAACAGATTTTGATCTTTACTATGTCCATTAACGGCTGAAAGTAGCTGCTCTAGCCCTTCCGCACTTCTTGATAGTATCACTGTGTCATCTGCATATCGTAACTCTGGAATCTCGTACCCCCCAATCGTAAACGGGTCGAAACTTTCAATGTTCTCATCTTCTCGCACATTTCTCATTATACATTCCGCATATATGTTGTACAGATAAGGTGAGAGGATACATCCCTGTCGGACTCCCTTTTGTACTGCAAACCAATCTGATGTTTGCCCAGATACTCGGACAGCGGCTTGTTGATCTTGGTATAATGTTTCAATGAGATGGACTATATGCAAAGGAAACCCCATTTCCTTCATGATTCTCCACATATTTTGATGTTTTACCGTGTCGAAGGCCTTAGTGTAATCAATGAAACATGTGTACAGGTCTACATTAAACTCTCTACATTTTTCATAGATATTCCTTAAATTGAATATGTGGTCCCGGGTCCCTCTGTCTTTCCTAAAACCTGCCTGGACTAAGTGAATTTCAGATTCAAACCTTTTCTCTATCCTTCTTAATAGGATTCGCAGGAGTATCTTGCTAGCATGGCTGATCAGTGCGATAGTTCGGTAGTTCGTGCACAGCTTCAGGTTGCCTTTTTTTGGGGAGGGGAACATAAATTGATTTCTTCCATGCTTCTGGCCACTCTGCACTGTGCCATATCTGTTTACACAGCTTGTGGTAGACTCGAGCATATGCCTCTCCTCCTGCTTGTATTAGCTCTGCTGGGATATCATCGCATCCTGGGGACTTTCCCTTTTTCAGGCTTTTAATTGCAGAGCGTACTTCTTCCAATGTTGGTTCAGGTTCTTTCTCATCCTTTGGTAGGATTGTAACTGAGCGCTTTGTGCTGTCTCCATACATGGTTCTGCAGTACTCTCTCCATCTATTCAGTATGTCTTTGGTTTCTGTTAGTGTGTTATCCTCTTCGTCATTTATGACATGTGGAACCGGACGGAATTCCCTTGTCAGTGTTCTTATTGCTTTGAATGCATCTCTTTCTTTGCCTTGTTGTTGTAGGTTTTCTATATCCTTACATGTTTCTACATTGTATCTTCTTTTATCTTTTCTTATTTCTCTTCTAACTTTTCTTGCGCAGTTTTTATATGCTGTGTTGGCCCCCTTACTTCCCATTTGTTTTAATTGTTGCCTTTCTGCAATGAGTTTCTGTGTTTCGTCTGTTATATAGCTCTGTGTCTTGTGCAATATCTTTGGAATCCTTTCTTTTGCTGTCGAGATCAAAATCTCCCTTGCGTACGATGTCAACTCCTCAGATGTCATATCTTCCTGTATAGCAAGCAACGCCTCAAATTTTCTACTTTGATGTTGTATTCAGTAGGTATTGCTGATACATCGAAGCGTATTGCTTGGCAACCTTTGTTAATCCTACGTAGTCTTGTTTGGAAAACTGCAAACAGTAATTCGTGGTCCGTATCGCAGTCTGCTCCTGGCAGTGTTTTTGTCGCCAGCACATTTGATCTCCATCTTTGTTGCACTAGGATGTAGTCTATTTGGTTTCTGATGTTGCCATCAGGGGAGGTCCACGTGTACAGTCTTCGTGGATGTTGTTTGAAGAAGGTGTTGGCAATGGAGAGGTTGTTTTCCGTGCAGAATTCAACCAGTCTTTCTCCTCGCTCATTTCTGTGTCCCAAACCAAAAGGTCCTCGAACACTTCTCTCCTCTTCGGCTCTTTCCTCTCCGACTTTCGCATTGAAATCTCCAATGATGACCAAGATGTCTCTTTTTTCAACTTTTTCCATCGCTTCTTGCAAGGTGTTATAAAAATCATCCATTCCACAATCGTCTGCTGCTGATGTTGGTGCATACACTTAAATTATTGTTAAATTTCTAGTCTTTTTCTTTAGTCTGATTACAATTATGCGGTCGTTGACTGGATTGTAACCCAGTAGTGAAGGTGCTGTCTTCTTTGACAGAATAAAGCCGACCCCGCTTTTTCCACCCTTGTCCGTCCCAGAGTATATAAATGTTTCTCCTGAGGAGCTGGTACAGTGCCCTTGTCCGGCCCATCTGTGCTCAGAGACTCCAAGAAGTTCTATCTTGGTTCTCTTCATTTCTCTTCCGATCATGAATAACTTGCCCTGGTATAGGCTCCTGACATTCCAGGTGCGTATTCTTAGTTTTGTTTGTAGTCCCATTTCAGAGTTGTCCACTGTAATGCAGCCAGGCTTTAGGCCGTCATCTCTATTACTTGTACTGACTCTGAAATTGATGTAATTGTCCTCGGAATACATGGGTAATGCTTACATATGTCATCCTCCTTCTCTTCCGTGTATAAATACATGACAACAAATGTCACTCTCGTCTGATTCCATAGCAACATAAGGCGCCAAAATACACTCTCGTATGAGTATATGTAAACATAGCACTCTAAA
Source organism: Ariolimax columbianus (assembly GCA_036924085.1). Lineage (NCBI taxonomy): Eukaryota > Metazoa > Mollusca > Gastropoda > Stylommatophora > Arionidae > Ariolimax > Ariolimax columbianus. The sequence goes on along the minus strand of JAVGWX010000011.1, from coordinate 6,441,567 downwards.
TGTCACACTGTCTGACTCAGTAGAAACATGAGCTGTTAAATGTCACACTCGTCGAGGTCAATAAAACTGGAGCTGTCAATTGTCACACTCGACGGAGTCAATAGAAACACGAGGCACCATCTGTTACTCCCCACCAATCCCACTTATGAAATCATAAGCCGAGTTCCCTCAGGTATGAAAGACTCAGGGTTCTTCTGGACATGTTGTTCAGCTTCTCCAACATTCCCATGGAGGACATCTGGACATGTTGTTCAGCTTCTGCAACATTCCCATGGAGGACATCTGGACATGTTGTTCAGCTTCTCCAACATTCCCATGGAGGACATCTGGACATGTTGTTCATCTTCTGCAACATTCCCATGGAGGACATCTGGACATGTTGTTCAGCTTCTCCAACATTCCCATGGAGGACATCTGGACATGTTGTTCAGCTTCTCCAACATTCCCATGGAGGACATCTGGACATGTTGTTCAGCTTCTCCAACATTCCCATGGAGGACATGAATCTTGCATTTCACGACAAAAGCGCCGGCTGTAATCACTTTAATCGACACGTTCCAATCAAAGTAGAAGTAAATGCGTACCTGGCTTACTGAAAACAAAGAAAATAAATCAACATAACTGGTCACTCTTTCTCAGAGGCTTTTTACGATGAAATCTACACCACTTTAACCTCAACAGCATGTTATGCTATAAGATTACCTTCAACTTGTTCTTTGCTCCTCTCCTTTCATGGGAATTCAAATATAAGTCATGCCTGTTTATATTGTTACGTTTCTTCCATAGGCTGTGTTTAATCGATTCTTCTTCTTCTTCTGCGTTCATTCTCAATCTTCCGCTATCAAACCCTGAAAAGGCTTAAGATGCAGAATGTAGTCCAGAGAACGGAATGCGTTGTGTCATAGTTTACAGCTTGACTGCGATATTTGCACCTGTCGGTCCAACACATCCGACGTCAGCAATCATTTTTTTAGTACCGGGTTAGCATTCCCTCTTCGATCCCTTCTCCTTAGCCACTCTGCCCTGCTGCAGCCTGTTTTCCAGAATCACCGCGTGGAGGTGTAGAAAGGTTTTGGCAGCTATGGTTCGCTGGCCCTGACGCTAGCAGTCAGCTATGGGTCCCTGACCGCTGCAGCTCATCTTCTGCTCAACAATATCTAGCTGTGTTTGCCATTTTTTCCCATCAGTCTGCAGTTCATATTAAGGCTAACAAAATGGTGGGACGTGTGTAGAATAGCAGCCTGCTGACGAAAGTCTTCAGTTTGACGTTCGGTTTTCACATACAAACTACACGGTCTGATCCCGTTATGGCCATACCTCAGTCCGTCCATCTGTAAATAAATACATGGCTTTGCTGTTAGGGAAGGAAAGGCAACGGAGAGGGGACTAATCACCACATGCCTTAGTAAGTTCAGCTGTGGAAAATAAGAAAAATGGAAAATAGTTCATATAGCAGATTTCATGTACATATGGACTTAGTGCCTTTCACTGCACCTAGGCGCTCCTAACTGCGATTAGAACTTTTAAAAGTCCCGTTCACTGCACTTGGGTGCCCCCAAATGGGCGTAATTCCTTTAGAAGTCCCCTTCACTGCACTTGGGCGCCCCCAAATGGGCTTAGTTCCTTTAGAAGTCCCGTTCACTGCACCTAGGCGCTCCTAACTGGGCTTATTACTTTTAAAAGTCCCGTTCACTGCACTTGGCCGCCCCCAAATGGGCTTAGTTCCTTTAGAAGTCCCCTTCATCCAAATGGGCTTAGTTCCTTTAGAAGTCCCCTTCATCCAAATGGGCTTAGTTCCTTTAGAAGTCCCCTTCATCCAAATGGGCTTAGTTCCTTTAGAAGTCCCCTTCATTCAAATGGGCTTAGTTCCTTTAGAAACCCCCTTCATCCAAATGGGCTTAGTTTCTTTAGAAGTCCCCTTCATCCAAATTGGCTTAGTTCCTTTAGAAGTCCCCTTCATCCAAATGAGCTTAGTCCCTTTCATGCACATGGGCGCTCCCATCCGGGCTTTCTACCTTTCATGCACCTGGCCGTACCCAAATGGGCGAAGTCCCTTTAAAAGACCCTTTCATTGCACCTGGGAGCCCCAACTGGGCTTAGACTCTTTAAAAGTTTCTTTCACTGCACCTGGGCGACACAAATGGACTTAGTTCCTTTCATGCATCTGGGCTCCCCCATTTGGGGTAGTCCCTTTCATGCATTTGAGCGCCCCCATGTGGGCTTAGTTCCTTTCATACACCTGAGAACCCCCATGTGGGTTTAGTTCCTTTCATACACCTAGCGCCCCCATGTGGGTTTAGTTTCTTTCATACACCTGAGAATCCCATTGTGGGTTTAGTTCCTTGCATACACCTGAGAACCCCCTTGTGGGTTTAGTTCCTTTCATACACCTGAGCGTCCCCATGTGAGCTTAGTTCCTTTCTTACACCTGAAAACCCCCATGTAGGCTTAGTTCCTTTCATACACCTGAGCTCCTCCGTGTGGGCTTAGTCCCTTTCGTGCACATGGACGCCCCCATTTGGGCTTAGTCCCTTTCATTGCTGAAAGTGTCAACGACAAATCAGTGACTCTATAGCTTCAACAATTTCCCTCGACTTCGCCAGGTACACATTTACAGCTAGGTTTACAAGGAGATGAGATCATATCATGTAAAAACCCTCGACATTCGCGGTCTGAGCATGGCGTGATTTGAACCTGGTACTTTGGGAGAGTAAGCAAAGTTAACAACCACTTGACCACACTTTTTCTCTGAGGTTAAACCGCACACTTCATCCACAACAGGGGATACCTTTAATGGACTGCTTTCCCCTCGTTCAGTTGCTCGAAATATTTGCCAGTATAAATTATAGGAGAGCAGCAAAGATGGCGTCTAACAGGCCGCGTATCTTTCTTGCTCTCACGCTTTAGTCATTATAAATGCCGCTAGGTCATAGTTTGACTGGAACTAACACCAGTTGCCGACTTCCACATGTGTCCACGTAAACGTGGTGCCTTTTTCTTTTTGAATTAATTAGTTTCTTCACTTTATGGTGTTTTTCTCTCCGATTATCCTAGCAAAGTTATAGGCTGTTGTATATTATATTTCGACTACCCACGGCCCAGTGCACACTGCTGAGCTACCACGTGATTGGTCTCCTTCGCACTGTTTGCTGGCAATAACCCAATAATGGTCGCATTATATGTATCCCATGCACGTACGTAACTGAAATACAAAATGGCGTCTGTGGTCACATAATGTTGAGACCAAAGAACCGAGTGCTGTTGTGCGTTATTAGAAAATGCTTAATATTTATGGTGTTTGTCGGGTAAAGAGTAAATCTTGCTCGATAAATGTACTTAACGGCGCACAACAATTGCTGATGAAACCAGACCTGGTCGTCCTGTTAAGTTTGCAACAGAGATGTATGTGCAGTGGGTGAGGGAGATGATTCGAGTTGACAGGCGACCAGCTATAACCAGTGGAGTAACTGTAATTGAGTGTTCACTTATACTGCAGTATAATATGTTATTACACCTAGGCCGTAGATGTTTCGAGAATTACGAAGAAATTGAAAAGGAAATGCAGATGTGTCTGAGACAGCAAACCAAAGATGTGCATACTGCATGTTTTGGGGCACTGATAACGCGATTGGATAGGTCTATCAATGTTTGGGGAAATTATGTTGGGAAATAAGAGACAATGTAAGTGAAATAATAAGTTCTTATTTCATTTAGTTGGGTTTTTTTTTTTTAACTGACTTGTCCTCGTAACTTCCTGAAGTAACGGAGATGTGTTGAATATTTAGCACAAATAATTAAGTTGTCAAATCTGACCTTGTTATTCCTGACAGCACCTTCCTCATTCTTTCTTGGTCAATATATTTTGTTTTTCAAATAGGTCAAACTGTCACCTATTTAATCCAGGCTGCAACAAATCCAGGGCGCCGTGTCACCATGGCGCCTAGACGTATTGCTGTTGCGCCTAACATATTCGAACCAGCGTCGTATCCACTCGCACGGTTTGCCCATTAAGATATATCCTTTTCATTCAGCACTACGCCTACTCTTTCATATTTTACCTGGTCCCTACGTCATATAAAAATGTTGCCGCTCCATTCTGTCATCTACCAACCATTTAAATTTAGGACAACATTTTCTTTGGCGTTAACTGTTATTTCTATCACGCGTTTTATGTTTGTAAATAGGAACGTACATCTTTCTGAATGTGTATATGATTCACCCTGTATCCATCTGGTTCTCCTTAGAAAATATAGCTGCAGCCGATGTTCTCAACGTGTTTATGTTCTAGCCACCTTCTTTAGTTACATTTCTACGACACTTCAGCTAACTCCTTTTCCACTGTTCTTCACATCTGTTCACTGGCTTACCAATTTATATCTTGCCCTGTGGATTTCAATCCAATGCATGTTTGGTTCTATTGTGAGACTTCTTTCTAATGGTGTGTTCTATCCATCTAAAATTGATATCACTAGTTTCCCACCAGATTGACATAGCAAGAAGGAGGTTCCTACTAGAATTGCTTGGGCCACACGCCCCTTTAATCAGCTCACCAACATCTGGAAATCTTTGGCCTCACGCCCCTTTAATCAGCTCACCAACATCTGGAAATCTTTGGCCTCACGCCCCTTTAATCCGCTCACCAACATCTGGAAATCTTTGGCCTCACGCCCCTTTAATCAGCTCACCAACATCTGGAAATCTTTCGCCTCACGCCCCTTTAATCAGCTCACCAACATCTGGAAATCTTTCGCCTCACGCCCCTTTAATCAGCTCACCAACATCTGGAAATCTTTGGCCTCACGCCCCTTTAATCAGCTCACCAACATCTGGAAATCTTTGACCTCACGCCCCTTTAATCCGCTCACCAACATCTGGAAATCGTTGACCTCACGCCACTTTAATCAGCTCACCAACATCTGGAAATCAACGACACTGAGCAAACATACCAAGCTTAGACTATTCAACTCAATCGTAATATCAGTCCTGGCATAGGGATGTGAAAGCTGGAAGACAACAAAAACGCTGGAAAACAAAATAAATATCTTTTAAAATAAATGTTTAAGAACATTTTTGAATATACGCTGGGACTAGAGTTTATAACTAAAGACTCGATAAGAACAGAGACAAACCAAATATAAGTGTCGACCATTATTCGGAAAAAAAACGATGGACATACATCGGACATGGCCTTTTAATGAACAACAACCGTCTTCCATTGGAAGCACCGGATGGACGCCAAAGGGCGTTCAGAAAAGAGGGAGATCCAAGGAAACAGAAGAACAATCATCCGAGAGGGCTCGACTATGGGCCTCAGCACCATACAAGATCTAAAAACAGTGGCGTCATACCGTTCCAACTGGATATCATTTGTTTCTGCTTTATGCGGCGTATTTGGCGCGCAATAAACATACATAGATAGATATATAGACAGATAGATAGATAGATAAATAGATAGATAGATAGATAGATAGATAGATAGATAGATAGATAGATAGATAGATAGATAGATAGATAGATAGATAGATAGATAGATAGATGGATGGATAGATAGATAGATAGATAGATAGATAGATAGATAGATAGATAGATAGATAGATAGATAGATAGATAGATAGATAGATAGATAGATAGATAGATAGATAGATAGATAGATAGATAGATAGATAGATAGATAGATAGATAGATAGATAGATAGATAGATTGACAGACAGACAGAAATACAGATGGACGGACGGACGGGCGGACAGAGGAAAAGACAGGGTCAGACATGTCAGTCAGGGTCAGACATGTCAGTCAGGGTCAGACATGTCAGTCAGGATCAGACATGTCAGTCAGGGTCAGACATGTCAGTCAGGGTCAGACATGTCAGTCAGGGTCAGACATGTCAGTCAGGGTCAGGCAAAACATACTGGCCCAAGACACTCACCTCGGCTTCCTCGCAGCCCTTCCTGGAAACAGACTGCTTCCATCACAGCCTGGCTAACGAGCAAGGGATCGACGTGATTACCGTAGTAGTGTGGGACACGCAGATGAAGACATGCATTGCACTATCGCATGGCGGACCCAAATCCACCTTCATCAGCACGCTCGGGATGTGAGGGAAGCTACTGCAACCCGTCACTTAACCTTATTTTCAGGGCGCACAAAAGAGTTACCTACTCATTGTGGACATTCGCAAAGAACAATCTCTAAATGACGATCCTAGAAACAGCCTGCACCCGGGCATTATGCATGAGAAAGTGGGAATTTAATAAGGAAGACATGCACTATCCACACAATGTGCTTAGCTAAGGTGTGTCGGGCCGAAATGCACGGATATTGCAGCTTTGCTGTAAACTAAAACACAACGTAACTGGAGGTCCTCTTTCAGGACGAGAGACGAAGTAGCAGTGTAATTCACTATTGAGAGATTCTAGAAGGGATTGTGGAGCCTAGTAGGCAGTGAGCTGATTTGCTAAGACTGGGATTTTAGCGCTCCAGGTTTCGAAATCACGGGCGAGCATAAACAAATCAGGGCGTGGTTCTTCTTCTTCTTCTTCTTCGTTCGTTCTCAATCTCCCACTACCAAACACTGAAAGGGCTTAAGTCGCAGAATGTAGTCCAGAGCACGGAATGCGTTGTGTCGTAGTTTACAGCTTGGCTGCGATATTTGCACCTTTCGGTCCAACACATCCGACTTCAGCAAGCATTTTTCGAGTACCGGGTTAGCATTCCCTCTTCGATCTCTTCTCCTTAGCCAGTCTGCCCTGATGCACCCAGTTATCCAGGATCACCGCGTGGAAGTGTAGAAGGGTCTTGACAGCTATGGTTCGCTGGTCCTGACGCTAGCAGTCAGCTATGGGTCGCTGACCACTGCAGCTCTTGCGCTGCTCAGCATCTTGATCCCGTGGTTCGTTCGTGCTGTAAATGGATTCTTGAAGTATGAGTTGGGGAAGCAACGGAACTGGTCACACCACCTCACATAAGCTGCGACTTAATACTTGAAGACTTATCTTCATCCACGACGGCAATCCTTGCCATGGGCCTGACCTTCACCTTTTGTAAAGAAACGTTAGTTACGTTATGGTTTGTTGTGATCACGATGCTAAGCAGTGCATTAGCTGCAGCGTTCAGTGGCCCACAGCTGACTGCTAGTATCACGACCAGCGACCCACAGCTGACTGCTAGTGATAGGACTAACGGCCCACAGCTGACTGCTAGCGTCAGGGTCAACGACCCAAATCTGATTGCCAGCGTCAGGACCAGCGACCCACAGCTGACTGCTAGTATCACGACCAGCGACCCACAACTGACTGCTAGTATCACGACCAGCGACCCACAGCTGACTGCTAGTATCACGACCAGCGACCCACAGCTGACTGCTAGTATCACGACAAGCGACCCACAGCTGACTGCTAGTATCACGACAAGCGACCCACAGCTGACTGCTAGTATCACGACAAGCGACCCACAGCTGACTGCTAGTATCACGACCAGCAACCCACGGCTGCCAATCCCATTCTCCACCCACACGGGGTGATTCTGGGTAACAGGCTGCAAAAAGGCAGACTGACTAAAGAGAATGAACCGAATAGGAAAAGCTTACCCGATACCAAAAAAAGGCCTGCTGAAGTTGGATGTGCCGGACCGAAAGCTGCAAATATCGCAGTCAATCTGTAAACTTCGACACAACGCATTCATTCTCTGGGCATTTCCATAACCCTTTTCATGGCTTCGTAGCGGATGTTTGAGAACGGGCGACGATGAAGAAGAAGAAGATTGGTTAGCAGGCACGAAGACCTCAAGCCTTGAAAGGATTGTCAGAATCTTGTCTATGTCATGCTGAGATTTGCAACAATCATTAACTTAAAGTTGTTATACTTTTTTAGAAGACGCTACACAGTCTTCTTCTTCTTCTTCTTCTTCTGCGGACGCAGTCAGACAGTAACCATTAATTTTTCGAAAAAAGCGGCGGTCATCCTGAGGCTGTCGCCACTGCCATAGAGCTTGTCTTGCAGTTCCACTGGTGATGGCCACATCTGCTCTCTCTGATCCTCGTATGTCGGGCAGTTCTGCAGCAGATGCTCAGCGGTCATTTTACCAGAACCGCACGGGCATTCGTCGGTACACCCTATCTTCAATTTGTTGAATAGGTGGTACCTCAGTCTATTGTGGCCAGTGCGAAGTCTGAAGACAACGACCTGCTCTCTTCGGTTCAACTGGTAATAGGCATCGTTTTTGGTGTAACCAGTATGTTCGGTTTCCCATTTGGTCATGTATCTGGCTTTGATAAGCCGTTTTGACTCTTCGTACGCTACAGTCTGTATACAACCAGTTTCATTTAGTTTTTCTTGCTCTAAAAACTATAGGCAAATAATTTATTCTTAAATGCATTAATTGTCCCTGCTTCCACTACTTCTTGTGGCAATAGTTTCCAAGCATTCACCACGCTCTGACTAAAAAAAAAAATTTAAAAAAAATTAAAAAAAATAAAATAAAAATATATATACTTATTTCTGCTCTGGACCTTTCTTTAGTTAATTTGTAGCTGTGCCCTCTTGTTCTTGCAGGTTGTGGATATTTTTAATAACTTGTTATAGTCTAATTTATCCGTTCCTATGATCATCTTATAAACCTGTATTAGGTCACCTCTAATTCTTCTCTTTTCTAGACCATGGAGGCCGATTTTTCCTCATAATTGTAATTCTTAAATCGCATTATCAGTTTTGTCACTCTTCTTTGTTTCCTTTCCAGCATGTTTATATCCCCTCTATGATAAGGACTCCACACCTGTACACAGTACTCCAATCTAGGTCTAACTAATGCTTTATACAGTTTGACTATCACTTCCTTGATTCTATGTTGAATATCTCTTTTTATCATACCTAACATTGCATTTACCAATTCTACTGCTACCTGGACCTGTTCACTCACCTTACCTGTATGATCTATTATAACCCATAGGTCCATTTCCCTTTCTATCATTATAATATTGTTCTCTCCCATTCTGTAATCATGTTCCATATTGGATCTACCCATGTGGATGATTGTACATTTATCTACATTAAACCCAATTTATAAACTCTCGGACCATTCTCGAATTTTTTTCTAAATTCGACATCAATATGTCGACTTCTGCTTTAGAGGAGACACTACTGCATTTTTTTGTGTCATCAGCAAATGTTGCAGTCATGGATCCAATATCATTGTCTAAAACATCAATATATATCAAGAACAAAATTGGTCCCTAAACCGAGCCCTGTGACACTCCACTTTTTACTTAACCACTCAGAGTACTCCTTATTTATGCCCACTCTCTGCCTTCCTCCCGTTAATCAATTTTCAATCCATTTGGCAGCTTCGCCACCGATTTAATCTAATTTTAACTTCCCAAGTAATCTTTGATGAGGTAGATTAGGTACTCTATCAAAGGCCTTTGCACAAACAAGATAAATAACATCCACTGGCTCCCCTTTATCTATGATTTTAGTAACCTCCTCCATGAAATCTAACAGATTTGTTAAGCATGATCTCCCTCTAGTAAACCCATGCTGACTATTTCTAATTAGATTAAACCTGTCTAAATGCTTTACAATGTTTTCTTTGATTATTGACTCAACAATTTACATACTATGCTCGTTAAACTCACCGGTCTACAATTTTCTGGATCTGATTTGTTGCCCTTTTTGAATAAGGGGATCACTCCTAGATCTTTCCAATCCCGTGGAACAATCTCTTTCGTTAGTGTTTGAGAAAGAACCTACGTTCAGGCTGGGAGTATTATCTTATGAGGTAACAGTCTCATCTATTTACGCAAATCGTTAGGCGTCGATACCAACTGCAATCTTGATTGATCTACAGGTTACAGGGGCTCGTCTTATATAACAAGACGTTCTTCTTCTTCTTCTTCTTCTTCTTTTTCTTCCTATTCTTCTTCTTCTTCTTCATCGTCTTATTCTTTTTTCTTCTTTTACTTCTTCTTCTTCGTTTTCTTCTTCCTCTTTTTCCTTTTATTTTTCTTCTTCTTCCTTTTCTTTATCTCCTTCTTCTTCTTTTTCTTCTTCTTCTTTTTCTTTTTCTTCTTCTTCTTCTTCTTCTTCTTCTTCTTGTTTTTCTTCATCTTTCTATTCTTCTTTCTCTTGTTCTTCTAGTTGGTTCTCCTTCTTCTACTTTTTCTTTTTCTTTTTCTTCTTGCTCTTCTTCTTCTTTTTTTCTTCTTCTTCGTCCTGGTCTTCTTTTTTTTCTTTTTCTAGTCCGTCCTGTTTTCTTCTTATTCTTCTTATTATTCATCTTCTTCTTCGTCCTCGTCCTCTTCTTCTTCTTGTTATTCTTCTTCTTCGTCCTGGTCTTCTTCTTTTTCTTCGTCTTCTTCGTCCTGTTCTTCCCATTCCTTCTCTTCGTTCGTCCTGTTCTTCTACTTCTTTTTGTTCTTCTTCGTTTTCGTCATCTTCTTCTTTGTCTTTTTCTTCTACTTGTAGTTCTTTATCTTCTTCACCGTTCTTTAAAGAACGCTGTGTCGTAGTTTACATCAGGGCTGCGATATGTGAGGCTTTCTACCCTACACATCAATTCTCCGCACGGCATTTTAGAAACCAGGTTTGCCTTCTCTCTTAGATTCATTTTGCCGTAGCCATGCTGATCGAGTGCAGCTCTATTCCAGAGCCGTCACTTGCAGGTGGAATATGGTCTTGGTCAGCTCAGGTTCGCTGGCCCTGCTGCTCCATTAGCCAGTCACTACTGCTGTCAGGTCAGGTTTGCTTGCCCTGCTCTTCTATCAGCCAGTCACTACTGCTGTCAGGTTTGCTGGCCCTGCTGCTCCATTAGCCATTCACTACTGCTATCAGCTCAGGTTTGCTTGCCCTGCTCTTCTATCAGCCAGTCACTTCTGCTGTTAGGTTCGCTGGCCTTGCTGCTCCATCAGCCAGTCACTACTGCTGTCAGCTCAGGTTCGCTGGATCTGCTGCTCCATCAGCCAGTCACTACTGCTGTCAGCTCAGGTTTGCTGACCCTGTTGCTCCATCAGCCAGTCACTACTGCTGTCAGCTCAGGTTCGCTGGCCCTGCTGTCCCATCAGCCAGTCACTACTGCTGTCAGGTTCGCTGTCCCTGCTGCTCCACCAGCCAGTCACTACTGCTGTCAGCTCAGGTTCGCTGGGCCTGCTCTTCCAAGAGCCAGTCACTACTGCTATCAGATCATTCACAATGTAGTATCTCCGATCGCGATGCGTACCTGCGAAGGTATGCTAATATCCTCTTGGATGTTCTATAATATGAAGCTCCTCAATAAACTCACCATAATAGGGATTACACTGCCCATCCCGACTTCGCTGTCCGCTGTTTCACTCCCCTGAAATACATTGCATGAGTCTCCTCGAACTCCAATGGTGCCGGACCCCTATACCATAAAATAAAGGCAATATAACTTGATATGGACAGGTGTTTCAGCAGAGCACAACCCAACAGACTTAGCACATTTCAATGCATAATTCGATCCAGCAACCTGATCGTGGCTCTCGCTTCTAGCAGATTCTCTCCCCTTTCTCTACAAACTCCAAACTTGTATTTATGTGAACGTTTTTCTCCTGTCTGAGTCACTCTTTCTATTTTACATTTAAAAACACTTAGACCTTCTCCATCACCTTACACTCGTTTGTAACGATCACGCTATTCATTCACTCTTCTATCGTGCATTTGATTCTTCCATTGATTTTAACCTATTTTGCTCTTTCCCCTTATTCAAATGCAACTAGAATCATTCAGTCTATGCTTCACTTCCTTCAGTCTATGATCCACTTCATTCAGTCTATGCTTCACTTCATTCAGTCTATGCTTCACTTCATTCAGTCTATGCTTCACTTCATTCAGTCTATGATCCACTTCATTCAGTCTATGCTTCACTTCATTCAGTCTATGCTTCACTTCATTCAGTCTATGCTTCACTTCATTCAATCTATGCTTCACTTCATGGAGTATTTGCTTCACTTCATTCAGTCTATGCTTCACTTCATTCAGTCTATGCTTCACTTCCTTCAGTCTATGATTAACTTCATTCAGTCTATGCTTCACTTCATGGAGTATTTGCTTCACTTCATTCAGTCTATGCTTCACTTCATTCAGTCTATGCTTCACTTCATTCAGTCTATGCTTCACTTCATTCAGTCTATGCTTCACTTCATGGAGTATTTGCTTCACTTCATTCAGTCCATGCTTCACTTCATTCAGTCCATGCTTCATTTCATGCAGTCCATGCTTCATTTCATTCAGCATATGTTCTACTTCATGTAATATATGCTTCACTTCATGCAGCCTATGCTTCACTTCACTTCACTTCATGCAGTATATGCTTTACTTCATGCAATTTATGCTTCACTTAATTTACTCTATGCCCACGTCGTTCACTCAAAATCGTTTTTATTCTCTTTGTATTAATTCTATTCACACTATATTCATTTCACTATCTGAATGTTCACTTTTATTGTTCATTTAATTCACTACAAACTCATGCTATTCACTCTCAGCTAATTTCATTCACACTCTGTTCACAACTTTGACTCCACCTCACTTATATAAGTCAATCTTCTGGATGCGTTCTTTCCACTTTATAAACATCTAAGAGACGCAACACTCTGCCAGGAAACCTACCTGCTACCTCACAGCTAGTACCTGGACAGGTCAAGGCTAGAGGTGTACTTAGCCCAAATATAAAGATGTTCCCCGGAAGCGGATGTGTGGTACGAATGGGCGCAGACACCGTAGTTCGGTTTTAAAATGTAGAAACTGACATTCATATGTTCCTTTTGCAATTGTCACTTCCCATAGCTTACTAAGTCAAGGGGAAGTTATGTGACATATTGGATAAGCAGTTCATTTTTTTAGAAAAATTATGACGCAGTAGAGAATTACAGCCGGATCGTTTTGATTTTCAACGGTTCAGCCAAGGTTATTTGTCTGGGACAGTGTGTGAACAGAAATACAGAGTTAACCCTCTTTCTAGGAAAGAGATAAGAGCTAGATCAAATGTCCCTTGAGACTAAGGGCGTCTTGAAACTCTAGGGTTAAAACGCTCGTTGTTGTGTGGTTTCGTTTTGTTCTTGGAAGGTGAGTGTCTAATCTCTCGGATATAGCGATACAACGTAGATCAATACACACAAACAACTGCATATAAATACACATACAAACACGCACAAACCCCCGCACACACACACAAAACACACACACACAAACACGCACACAAAACACGAACATAACACACACACAACACGCACGCAGACACACACTCAAACACATACATAAACACACGCAAACAAAGAACGCACACAAACACATACTAAATACACGCACATTAACACACAAACAAACACAAACACAAACGCACACAAAAACACATAAACACACATACAAGTAGACACACAAATACACACAAACATGCACATAAACACACACACAGACACACACGCAAACACACACACACACCCACAAATACACACACACATACTCACACTTCCGCACACACAGAAGCACAAATACATACACACACAGTCTTTATTATACTCGATCGACATCACTGGACTCTCGCTAGACCAACACGTACACATCAGCTTTCAGCGTAAAGCCAAGTTTAAGAATGTTATTTCATTTAGCTGACGTCATCGCTGTGAACCGCATCCTAAGCCGCGCTTCTAATTCAGACAAACCATTGACGTCTCCAAGACTTTGTTTCTCCACTTCCAATTCCTACAAACCATTGACGTCTCCAAGACTTTGTTTCTCCACTTCCAATTCCTACAAACCATTGACGTCTCCAAGACTTTGTTTCTCCACTTCCAATTCCTACAAACCATTGACGTCTCCAAGACTTTGTTTCTCCACTTCCAATTCCTACAAACCATTGACGTCTCCAAGACTTTGTTTCTCCACTTCCAATTCCTACAAACCATTGACGTCTCCAAGACTTTGTTTCTCCAATTCCCACAAACCATTGACGCTTCCAAGACTTTGTTTCTCCACTTCCAATTCAGACAAACCATTGACGTCTCCAAGACTTTGTTTCTCCACTTCCAATTCCTACAAACCATTGACGTCTCCAAGACTTTGTTTCTCCACTTCCAATTCCTACAAACCATTGACGTCTCCAAGACTTTGTTTCTCCACTTCCAATTCCCACAAACCATTGACGTCTCCAAGACTTTGTTTCTCCACTTCCAATTCCTACAAACCATTGACGTCTCCAAGACTTTGTTTCTCCAATTCCCACAAACCATTGACGCTTCCAAGACTTTGTTTCTCCACTTCCAATTCAGACAAACCATTGACGTCTCCAAGACTTTGTTTCTCTACTTCCAATTCCTACAAACCATTGACGTCTCCAAGACTTTGTTTCTCCACTTCCAATTCCCACAAACCATTGACGTCTCCAAGACTTTGTTTCTCCACTTTCAATTCCCACAAACCATTGACGTCTCCAAGACTTTGTTTCTCCACTTCCAATTCCCACAAACCATTGACGTCTCCAAGACTTTGTTTCTCCACTTTCAATTCCCACAAACCATTGACGTCTCCAAGACTTTGTTTCTCCACTTTCAATTCCCACAAACCATTGACGTCTCCAAGACTTTGTTTCTCCACTTCCAATTCCCACAAACCATTGACGTCTCCAAGACTTTGTTTCTCCACTTCCAATTCCCACAAACCATTGACGTCTCCAAGACTTTGTTTCTCCACTTTCAATTCCCACAAACCATTGACGTCTCCAAGACTTTGTTTCTCCACTTTCAATTCCCACAAACCATTGACGTCTCCAAGACTTTGTTTCTCCACTTCCAATTCCCACAAACCATTGACGTCTCCAAGACTTTGTTTCTCCACTTTCAATTCCCACAAACCATTGACGTCTCCAAGACTTTGTTTCTCCACTTTCAATTCCCACAAACCATTGACGTCTCCAAGACTTTGTTTCTCCACTTTCAATTCCCACAAACCATTGACGTCTCCAAGACTTTGTTTCTCCACTTTCAATTCCCACAAACCATTGACGTCTCCAAGACTTTGTTTCTCCACTTTCAATTCCTACAAACCATTGACGTCTCCAAGACTTTTTTTCTCCACTTTCAATTCCCACAAACCATTGACGTCTCCAAGACTTTGTTTCTCCACTTCCAATTCCCACAAACCATTGACGTCTCCAAGACTTTGTTTCTCCACTTTCAATTCCCACAAACCATTGACGTCTCCAAGACTTTGTTTCTCCACTTTCAATTCCCACAAACCATTGACGTCTCCAAGACTTTGTTTCTCCACTTTCAATTCCCACAAACCATTGACGTCTCCAAGACATTGTTTCTCCACTTTCAATTCCCACAAAACATTGACGTCTCCAAGACTTTGTTTCTCCACTTTCAATTCCCACAAACCATTGACGTCTCCAAGAGTTTGTTTCTCCACTTCCAATTCCCACAAACCATTGACGTCTCCAAGACTTTGTTTCTCCACTTCCAATTCCCACAAACCATTGACGTCTCCAAGACTTTGTTTCTCCACTTTCAATTCCCACAAACCATTGACGTCTCCAAGACTTTGTTTCTCCACTTTCAATTCCCACAAACCATTGACGTCTCCAAGACTTTGTTTCTCCACTTCCAATTCCCACAAACCATTGACGTCTCCAAGACTTTGTTTCTCCACTTTCAATTCCCACAAACCATTGACGTCTCCAAGACTTTGTTTCTCCACTTTCAATTCCCACAAACCATTGACGTCTCCAAGACTTTGTTTCTCCACTTTCAATTCCCACAAACCATTGACGTCTCCAAGACTTTGTTTCTCCACTTTCAATTCCTACAAACCATTGACGTCTCCAAGACTTTGTTTCTCCACTTTCAATTCCCACAAACCATTGACGTCTCCAAGACTTTGTTTCTCCACTTCCAATTCCCACAAACCATTGACGTCTCCAAGACTTTGTTTCTCCACTTTCAATTCCCACAAACCATTGACGTCTCCAAGACTTTGTTTCTCCACTTTCAATTCCCACAAACCATTGACGTCTCCAAGACTTTGTTTCTCCACTTTCAATTCCCACAAACCATTGACGTCTCCAATACTTTGTTTCTCCACTTTCAATTCCCACAAACCATTGACGTCTCCAAGACTTTGTTTCTCCACTTTCAATTCCTACAAACCATTGACGTCTCCAAGACTTTGTTTCTCCACTTTCAATTCCCACAAACCATTGACGTCTCCAAGACTTTGTTTCTCCACTTCCAATTCCCACAAACCATTGACGTCTCCAAGACTTTGTTTCTCCACTTCCAATTCCCACAAACCATTGACGTCTCCAAGACTTTGTTTCTCCACTTCCAATTCCCACAAACCATTGACGTCTCCAAGACTTTGTTTCTCCACTTCCAATTCCTACAAACCATTGACGTGTCCAAGACTTTGTTTCTCCACTTTCAATTCCCACAAACCATTGACGTCTCCAAGACTTTGTTTCTCCACTTTCAATTCCTACAAACCATTGACGTCTCCAAGACTTTGTTTCTCCACTTCCAATTCCCACAAACCATTGAAGCCTCTTGTTTCTCCTTCCCATTCCTGGTGTTTGATTAGCGTAGTGGTAGAGTACTCGTCTTTCACTGCAGCATTTCCGGGTTCAACCCCCGTTACCGGAAAGCTGAAGTTGAGCCTTCTGTATATTGCTACCTGGCTTGTTGTCAGGGAATAAAAGACAGAGAGGAAGGGAAATGGCCACCACATATCATAAACAAACAGCGACGGCGGTCAATAAAGTCTCTAACACTTCATCCCTGACTCCATCGTATGCAATGGGTCTACCTTTAATTTGACATCAATACTTTCTTTCTTTCTGTACTTTGCAAGACGAGAATATTGATTCCGACGTGACGACTGCCATGCTCAATGCTGTCAAGACGGCATGATACCAACATAATGTCAAACAATGACCTACATACAATTGTATTGTCTCTGATCCTACGAAACTAAACAAAACACATCTTTCGAAATAGCGTTTATATTCATGACTTCCCTCCTCTGTCCAAACACCACGTTATACAGTATGCATCCAGTGTCCATCGACATGGATTGCCTTGTCATTTGCCTCCGGCATGCCGCGCCTATTGCATGTTTCATGGAGGTTGGGGCAGGTCATCAGGTGGCCTGGGTCCTGTATTGCGCTTCATGTCTCAGTGTATGTGTATCCCTATCGTCTTATATTCCTCTTGGACCGTGATACACCCGTTTAGTATCAAATAGGAGTGGGTTTTAGGCAAACTCATACCATCCGACCCGCCTAATTTATTGCTGTATCAACTAGTAGCGCAGTGGTTAGCGCTCTGGCTTTGCATCTGACTGGTCATGGGTTCATTCCTCAGTAGAAGCGGTAGTGTTTTCAGACCGCAATGGCTCCCGGGTCGACCCAGCCTTAAATGGGTATCAGTTCAGTCCGGGAAGTAAAAGCGGCAAGGAAGAGGAGATGGCTCATATAGTCGAGCCTTTGAAATGTGAGATCGCTAACACCTCACACCCCTACGGCAGTAATGATATGGGTTACTTTACAACTAGTTTTGCATGGGCAGAGTTTTTCCAAACTGGCGCAGCGTATTCAGCTACGAAAAAACACAAGGCAAGTGCAGATGTTCGGGTGTGCCCCCATGTTGTGCCGCTAAGTTTTCGGATCATATTATTTCTTGTGTGTATCTTACACTTTGTTTTCTGGCAGTGCGTTATGTAGGCAAGTGTGTGGTCTAGCTTCACGCCTAGATATTTGGGAGCCGTGCAGTGCGTTATGTAGGCAAGTGTGTTGTCCAGCTTCACGCCTAGATATTTGGGAGCCGTGCAGTGCGTTATGTAGGCAAGTGTGTGGTCCAGCTTCACGCCTAGATATTTGGGAGCCGTGCAGTGCGTTATGTAGGCAAGTGTGTGGTCCAGCTTCACGCCTAGATATTTGGGAGCCGTGCAATGTTTACTTTCATTGCTGAGGCAGCACACATGGAGGATTTATCGGGCTAGGGAATAAAGGCTGTTTTCCCCTGGAGTCACCACTCTGATCAATCTAAGTTTTGACTGTCTTTTATAACAAATGTGTGGTGTACCGAGGTTTTGAATGTGTATCTTTGCGTACAGAGGACTGACATCCAAACCATTAGGACCCATCCGCTCCTGACAACGTGCATCACGTATTTTAGAATCAGTGCATAAGCAGCTGCGTTTTAATGCTCAAATGGTACGCTCAGTTCGTGGTACACCAAATTGTCTGCTTGAATGATTGTTCTATTACCTAGAAATGTATAAAGAATTCTCTATTTCAATTGAGATCGAATTAATTCAGTTAAACTTAAATATTAGAAATATGAATTGTGATCCCATTACACGACCACCTTCATCAGCAAACCCGGGAGATTCGGGAAGCTACCGCAAACCCCCATTTGACGTGCTTTTCACGGCGCACAAGAGAGCAAAAATAATCATTGTGTTGTGAGCATTCAACAACAACAGCAACAACATCAATATATAGAGAGAGAGTGAGAGAGAGAGAGAGTGAGAGTGAGAGTGAGAGAGTGAGAGAGTGAGTGAGAGTGAGCGAGAGTGAGAGAGAGAGAGAGAGAGAGAGTGAGAGTGAGAGAGAGTGAGTGAGAGAGAGTGAGTGAGTGAGAGATGGAAGAGCGGTTTGCAATGTATAGATGGAATTTCGGGTTGAAAAGAGTGTTCACTGGATAGTTAATTTGCACAAATATCCCGGGCAACGCCGGATATCATAGCTATCTTTGAATCATTTCAAAGACTGTCGGTGGAGAACAATCCGCTGTCACTCTGATTCACTCTATTCCTCATTATTTTGCTTATATTTTTATGATTTTGTCCTCTTTTTTTGCTCTAATTCATTACTCTTCTTTCTCCTCATCTCTCACATTTATCACTCTCTGTCTCTCTCTCTCACCCTCCCCCCCTCTATGTCTCTCTCTCTCACACCCTCCCCCCTCTCTGTCTCTCTCTCTCTCACCCTCCCCCCTCTCTGTCTCTCTCTCACCCCCCCCTCTCTGTCTCTCTCTCACCCTCCCCCCTCTCTGTCTCTCTCTTACCCTCCCCCCTCTCTGTCTCTCTCTCTCTCACCCTCCCCCCCTCTCTGTCTCTCTCTCTCACCCCCCCCCCCTCTCTCTCTCTCTCTCACCCTCCCCCCCTCTCTCTCTCTCTCTCTCTCTCACCCTCCCCCCTCTCTGTCTCTCTCTCTCACCCTCCCCCCTCTCTATCTCTCTCTCTCACCCCCCCCCCTCTCTCTCTATATATACACACACGTACATCCCTTTCTTTGCCTGTCTCTCTATATTGATATTTCATTGCTTCTCTATTTTATTTCACCCCCATCTCTCTCCTAAGTCCCTTTGCATCGATCTCTCTCTCAACTGATATGTTTCTTTCCAGCTAAATATATAGATATGTTTATCTATATCGATCTCCAGCTCTGTCCCCCTCTTTCTATCTTGTCATAACTCCTTCTCTATCCAATCCTCTTTCTTGCTGCTCTTATCTTACTATCATCCATCCCCCCCCGCCACCCCACCCCCACCCCACCCCCACCCCCACCCCCACCCCCACCCCACCCCCCTGTTAATCTTATCCCAACCAACAGATTATCAATTTTCCTTTTTTTTTTTTTTGCAAGCATATTTAATGTTCTGTCATCTCACCATCTCTCCCTTTCTCTCTCTCTCTCTCTCTCTCTCTCTCTCTCTCTGTGTGTGTCTCTGATTACACAATCTGTCAGGCAAAAGCACATCCACCATAATTTCCTACCCATGATTACATAGGCGTTTCACCAAAGTCTTTATAAACAGCTCATTAGCGCGGAAATACGCCACCTTAATTATCAAGTTGTGAGACAATATTTGAAGCAAAACTTCTCTGATCCCGTGAAAAAAGTGGCGTTGTTACATTCACATTCCTACCACCCCTCCCTTTCTGCTTCGTCAGCTGACCTTCACAAGACAAGAGAGAACTCAAGACCACACCGCGTGTCCAATATAACAACGTATTTAAGATGCTGAGCTGCAGGTGTCAGCGACCCAAAGCTGACTGCTAGAGTCTGGGCCAGTGATCCAGGTCAGAGCAGTGCATGTGCTGCAGGGGTCAGTAACCCAAAGCTGATTGCTAAAGTCTTAACCGGTGAACCAGAGCTGCCAAGACCCTTCTACACTTCCACGCTGCGATCCTGGATAATAGACTACAACAGGGCCGACTGACTAAGGAGAAGGGTTCGTAGAGGGAAGGCTTAACTCGGTGCTTAAAAATGTCTGCTGTAGTCGGATGTGTTGGACCGAATGGTGCAAATATCGCAGTCAAACTATAAATTATAGCACAGTGCACTTCGTTCTCTGCATATTCTGCTACTTGGAAAGCTCTTTTCAGGGCTTAGAAGCGGGAGTTTAAGAACGTTCAGGGCTTAGAAGCGGGAGTTTAAGAACGTCCATGGCTTAGAAGCGGGAATTTAAGAACGTTCAGGGCTTAGTAGCGGGAGTTTAAGAACGTTCAGGGCTTAGTAGCGGTAGTTTAAGAACGTTCAGGGCTTAGAAGCGGGGGTTTAAAAACGTTCAGGGCTTAGTAGCGGGAGTTTAAGAACGTTCATGGCTTAGTAGCGGGAGCTTAAGAACGTTCAGGGCTTAGAAGCGGGGGTTTAAGAACGTTCAGGGCTTAGTAGCGGGAGTTTAGGAACGTTCAGGGCTTAGAAGCGGGGGTTT